>JAVJIX010000073.1:2565000-2765000 GCA_036785185.1 Paratrypauchen microcephalus
AGAAATTACGCAGTCTCACGCACGACCCCGCTCAAAACTTGAGAGCCCTGAGTAGTAGTAGTAGTAGTAGTAGTAGTAGTAGTAGTAGTTGTTATTGTTGTTGTTGTAGTAGTAGAAGTAGCAGTAGTAGTAGCAGTAGTAGTAGTTGTTGTAGTAGTAATTGTAATAGAAGTAGTAGTAGTAGTTGTTGTAGTAGTAGAAGTAGCAGTAGTAGTAGTAGTAGTAGTAGTAGTAGTAGTAGTAGTTGTTGTTGTTGTTGTAGAAGTAGCAGTAGTAGTAGTAGTAGTAGTAGTTGTTGTTGTTGTTGTTGTTGTTGTAGAAGTAGCAGTAGTAGTAGTAGTAGTAGTAGTAGTAGTAGTAGTAGTAGTAGTAGTAGTAGTAGTAGTAATAGTAATAGTAGTAAAATTCCCGCTGTCTGAGTCATGGCAGTTTTACACACTTAATGTTATTTCCTCCTCCTCAAAAACCTGGAGTTGTGTTTGTTTAATTCGCACATGTTTGAGTAACTCTTTATTATTAGTCTGTCTACATCTGCAACGATCAAAATGCTCTGTTCCACCTTGTGATGTCATGTAGTTTTATACCTTTAGTTCAGCAGAGTTTGGCAATTCCAGGACTGAAATCATCCAAGACATCACAGGTGGAGCGTATTTTTTTTTCCGTTTGAGAGAAGAACTCAGCTTAAATATGCAGGTTTGTGCGTTAAACGTGTGAATGGAAAAAACAACAACAAAAAACTCCATGTGTGTTTGCGACGAGGACACATTATAAAAGGAAAAAACAGAAAATAGAGTAATATGGGCCCTTGCCACACAGATCTGACTTATAATTCAGCCTAAGTGGAGATAGTAGATAGATTTAATGCCATACTGTGTAAAATTCCAGTCAAACATCTTAGAAAACACATTATAGTTGTTTTAAAATATGAAATGTGCCGTGTATAGCTCTTAACGCAGCGCACAAGGACACCACACACTGCACATAGGCGTTGTGTTTTATAAGTACTTAGTAAGTAAATAGTTTTGGTATCTAGTTCCTTTCCCCCACTGGCCAAACTCCCGTTTAAGTAAACAGGAGCCGAGCGAAGTTTCCTGAGCTGAAGTTTGAAATAACATGTTTACTGGACACACAGAGCAGAGGCTGTGCAGCTGTGTCCGGGCCCGTCATCCCACCGCCACAATGGACGCCTCATCCACGCACTGCACTGCAAAATAAACACAACACCGCTTTCTGGTGGAGGGTACCTGCTCGTTTCCATGGAGATGTTATTGCTTTGCCTGTAATGTTCCGTGGTATGACATTAAACATATGAATCTGACCTAGCATTTATTCATTACAGGTGTTTCTGTTGCTTAAAATACAATAAAAGGAAACCACACGTCCTGTCCAGTTTGAGCTCTATGAGGTTTTTTGCTGATTCACATTAAAATTAGGGCTGTCAGTTTAACACGTTAATTAGATGAAGTAATTACACTGCAGATTAACGTGTTATAAAAATTAACGCATTTAATTATAAGTGGTAATTCAATGCGCACATTTTAAATTTGGCGTGCGGCGAGCAAATTGCTGCTCAGGCCTTTGAACGGCGAGTTTATTTATAAAAAGAACGAAGACGGAACGATCAACAAGAACGCCGTGATTTTGAGCTTTTGTCAAAAAGAATTTTCCGATCACCGAAGCTGCTCCAGCCTGACGGATCATTTGAACGATAAACACGTCCGGACAAGTTCCGTTGTTACCGGTGATAGAGCGAGTGTGAGCGCACTTCAACAAACCAACAAACCACCAAACCAACAAACCACCAAACCACCAAACCAACAAACCACCAAACCACCAAACCAACAAACCACCAAACCAACAAACCACCAAACCACACTCACAGAATTTGGGAAGTGACCCAAATTTGAGCTTTGAGATTGATCTTGAGATTTGAGCAAAGCGACCACTTGAAAACTGACAAACTCAATCGCAACGTGGGTTCGCTCGCTCGATCACTCACTCACTCACTCACAATCTCTCTCTCTCAATCTCTCTCCCTCTCTCTCTTAATCTCTCCCTCCCTCTCTCTCTCAATCTCTCTCTCTCACTCTCTTTCTCCCTCTCAGTCTCTCTCTCTCCCTCTCAATCTCTCCCTCTCAATCTCTCTCTCCCTCTCTTTCTCCATCTCAATCTCCCCCTCTCTCTCTTAATCTCTCTCTCTCAATCTCTCTCTCCCTCTCTCTCAATCTTTCCCTCTCTCTCTATCTCTCCTTCTCTCTCTCTCTCTCTCTCCCTCTCAATCTCTCTCTCCCTCTCTCTCTTAATCTCTATCTCTCACTCTCTCTCTCACACACTCTTAAAATGCGATTAATTAGATTAATTAATTACAAATCCTGTAGTTAATCAATCAATCAATCAATCAAATATTTATAAGGCGCTTTTCATACAAAATTGTAGCACAAAGCGCCTTACAGTGGTCAAGGATTAGAAGATTGACCTTTATTGATCTCGCACAGGAGAAGTTGTTTCTATATTTGACCTGGGGACCATCCCCATGATTTTGTTTTGTTATTTAGTTTTGGTCAGGCCCTAAGCTGGAAGATTTTACCTATGGCGCATGTTTAGGTTGATGGGGGAAACCGGAGTGCCCGGAGGAAACCCACCCAGACACGGGGAGAACATGCAGCCTCCACACAGAAAGGCCCGGGCAACCCGAACCTTCTTGCTGTGAAGCATGAGTGCTAGCCACTCAGCCACCGTGCTGCCAGGGGGAAAAAAAAAAAAAAAAAGGAACAGGAACAGCAGCAACAACAACAATTAGATTATTTTTTTAATCGCCTGACAGCACTAATCAAAATAACAATAAAAGGAAACCACACGTCCTGTTCAGTTTGATCTCTGAGGTTTTTGCTGATTTAAAGATAAGGCAGTGAACAGGAAGATGTGGGTGGATGTCACCAACAACGTCAAAAAGTGCACATAAAAAATAAATAAAATGAATATTTCAGCAGAGGACACTTCTGTGTTTAGAAAGAGAGATGTTTGTGTCTCAATGCTAATGCTAATGCTAATTTTGAGGCATAATAAATATTAAAATCAAAAGTATTCTACATATGAAAACAATCAGTTTGTCTTTAATTCATTTGTATTTTAAGAGGTTGTTTATTTTATGTTTTATGATTTTAATAAAAGTGACTCTCCACAGATCTGAACTGTTGTCTCCCTTGTGATAGATTTAATCTATACTGTGGAACATTCTAGACAAAGCAATAACATTTCCATGGAAACAAGCAGGTGGTGGACCCTCCACTAGAAATGTTACGCAGTGCATCTTTAAGTGCACCTTTTAAAGCAAATGTTAGTTTTTTTGTTTGTTATTTGCCCTAAATAAATAAATAAATAATTTACATTTGTAATTAATTAATCTAATTAATTGCATTTTAAGAGTATGAGAAAGAGATAGATTGAGAGAAAGAGACTGAGGGAGTGAGTGAGCGATCGAGCAAGCGAACGAACGAGCAAACTCACTTTGCGATTGAGTTTTCAAGTGGTCGCTTTGCTCAAATCTCAAGCTCAATCTCAAAGCTCAAATTTGGGTCACTTCCCAAATTCTGCGAGCGTGGTTTGGTGGTTTGTTGGTTTGTTGGTTTGGTGGTTTGTTGGTTTGGTGGTTTGTTGGTTTGGTGGTTTGTTGGTTCGTTGGTTTGGTGGTTTGTTGAAGTGCCCTCACTCTCGCTCTATCACCAGTAACAATGGAACTTGTCCGGACGTGTTTATCGTTCAAATGATCCGTCAGGCTGGAGCAGATTCGGTGATCGGAAAATTCTTTTTGACAAAAGCTACAAATCACGGCGTTCTTGTTGATCTTTGTTCTTTTTTTATAAATAAACTTGCCGTTCAAAGGCCCTGGCAGCGATTTGCTCGCCACACGCCAAATTAAAAATGCGTACATTGAATTGCCACTCATAATTAATTGCGTTAAACTGACAGCCCTAATAATAATAATAATAATAATAATAATAATAATATGACTTTAAATCAGGATATGACCCTAGATTTGAGTAGTTTTGAGTAGGTGCTGTTTATTTCCGTGTGTTGTTGCCTTGTAACTTTTTTAGTGAGGTGTCACTGTTAGTTTCCAATGAGATGTTTTTTTCTGTGGTTTCGGACCCTCCACCTGAAAAATTACACAATGCATCTTTAAACATTTACATATAATGTATTGATAGCTGGTTGCATTCATTTGTTAAATAACTCAAAAACATACTGTGAGCAGAGTCGCCTCTCCCCAAATCTGACTTCTCCGATCTGATCGTCTCTATGGAGACAGATATATTTAATGCCACGCTGGGGAACATGCAGGTGAAGCAGCAGCATCTCCACGGGGACAAGCAGGTGGTGGACACTCTACTAGAAACGTTATAATACTTGTGGCAAAAGGAGAAATTAAATTTGTCAGGTGGATAAAAGTTTATTTGGTCGAATACATTTCGCAGCTCATCCAAGCTGCTTCTTCAGTTCTGGTCAGACGCTGGTGGACACTGCCTTATATCTGCCTGAAGAGAGGAGCTAACTACAATGAAATTAATCTGAAACTGTCACACCTATTTGTTTTCAGTTTCTGTTAGTTAGGTGAGCCTATTCAGTATGCAGTGGGAGTGGAGTAATAGGTGTGATAGTTTCAATGTAATTTCATTGTAGTTAGCTCCTCCCTTCAGACAGTTTTAAGCAGTGTCCACCAGGGTCTGACCAGAACTGAAGAAGCAGCTTGGATGAGCTGCGAAACGTATTCAACCAAATAAACGTTTGTCCAGTTGACAAATTTAATTTCTTCTTTTGCCATGGATTCTACCTGTTTAAAACGAAACAAATAATGTGCGTTTTGTTGAGTTTGTAATCAGAATTGTGTTCAGGCAAATCAAATTACAGTCCATCAAAAAACTACATTTAAACTAGTGAAAATCTACATTCATGTACTCAAAACCCTTTAAGGTCATTTGGATGATTCTCCACTTTTTGCAGTGCACACTCAGATACAGTGTTCTGTATCTGAAACCTCGAGTCCACAGACGTGCCAAGAGAAAGAAAACAAACCTGCGGATAGAGGAGCGCTAAAGTCCAGGCATTTGGGACGCACCCTTTTGGCCCTGGACCAAATGCCCGTGGTCACTCTGGTTTGGTCAGTCTGGATCAGGAGGAGTAGGCACTTTGAAGAGGCAGACTCAGGACAAAGCTGGGACAGAACTGACTCATGGGAGAATTTCCCTGTGCTCAGACTCTTCACATGAAACTCACTTTGTATAACCGGTGCTCTAAACAGATCAAACTCATAAGTTACTCTGTTAGCCTACTTATCTGTTTAACTCTTTATAAAAAACACATTTTTACTATAGCCTTCATGAAGCATGGACAAAAACAACTGACAATGATTCAGACTTAAAAAAATAGACTTCTGCGCTGAAAAGTATTAAAGACACACTATGAACCACAATGTCCACAAACCTGGCTCCTGAGGTCTCCTGCTTGTTTTCATGAAAATGTTGTTCCTTTTATATTATTACATAAAATGTACCCACCTCTATGGAGAATGTTCCAGACTTTCTGTTTCAGTGGACTCATGCATCATCATCATGAGATGTGTCACCTCCAAAAATTCCATATAATAATAATTACAAATAATTAGCCTAATGCAGATTTTCCAACCCTGGGTTGAACCCATGGTTTGACTGATTGATAAATGGTTTAGTCCAGGGTAAATACCAGAAGATGTGTTTGCCCCGGTGATGTAATCTTTAGACACACACTCCAGGCAACTCCAGGTTGGTTATTTCCCACTTGAACATTACGAGTTTGTGAATGAATTCATTCAGTTTACTCCAACATTTTGGGGACTTTCTAAAAATATATATTTTTTAAACTGTACTTTGGAAACTGTCCTAATTTTTCACAATTCTAAAACCTATGGATACCAAATAAAACAAATGTAAACAATTGAGTCAAACTCACCATTACTAAATCCTCAGTACAAACTCACAGAGAGACCAGTAGTACACTCAGATCTAATGTCCAGGAGATGTCCCCCTGCACCATCCTGAGGAGGTCCAGAGCCTGGTGAACCTCATCCAGGAGACCATAGACCTGATGCTGCTCCTCAAAGCACAGGTGGACAGACAGCAGATCCAAGGAGCCAGTAGGAAATGTGAGGACGCCATCGCAGAGGCGAAGTTTAGCCGGGGCCAAGCGAGGGCAGCTACAGCAGGTCAGGGCAGCTTTTAGTTTATTTATTTCAAACATACATAAAACAATGAAGACATCCTAACATAATCATAAGCAGATGATCTTTTTACATACAACACCAAAAGAAAACCAGTATTAATAATTCATAGCCTATAATAATCCTCATAATAAGTAAATACATTAGGATTATCAAAAGTAGTCTAGTACTCACTTATGGACCACTGTGGAACCCACCTGGACCACTGAGGGCTTACACAGATATAACACCACATGGGAATGAAAAGCCCCCATGACACACACAAGTACATCAAGGCCGATTTCATCAAGCGGCGTGGGGCCGTCCTCCAGTGGACCCACCACCCGCGGGGGGATCCATGGGGGCCGGTGCGCTGTGATCTGGGCAGTGGATCTGTCTGGACCGTTGCCCCCTCGACCCAAAAATATGGAGAAAGCGGAAGAAAATGGATGGATGGGAATGAAAAGAAAGTACTACGATTTAATGTTGAAAATCACATTCTGTTGTCTAAAGAAATAAGTCTTCATCATGGTATCGTAATCGGTATTGAGTATCGAGTCTGTTCCTTAGTTTTGAAATCCAGTTTGATATTTTTGCATCGTGACAACACTAAAATGCATGTTCGAAAAGAAGTGGGTGAAACTATTTATTACTGCAAAGTATAACTACTTTATACTGTATGAGACCCTTCACGGTACTGCCCCCCGGGCGCCGAAAGATGGCTGCTCACTGCTCCTGAAAAGGATGGGTCAAATGCAGAAGTCAAATTTCTCCCGTGTGTCACTGTGTGTCATTGTGTGAGACCAATAAAGGCTTAATCTTAATCTTAAATCTTTTATCCCTTTTAGCAGACACTAAAACAGTGGTTAAAAACAAACCAGTCCTGTACTCATGTTTGACTTGTTACTAACTGTGTTAGTTTATTGTAAATATTGTATGTCTTTTATAGTGCTGTCAGGCGATTAAAAAATGTATCTAATTAATTACAGGATTTGTAATTAATTAATCTAATTAATCGCATTTTAAAAGTGTGAGAGAGAGAGAGAGAAATTGTGAGTGAGCGAGCGAATGAACCCACTTTGCGATTGAGTTTGTCAGTTTTTCTTTGGTCGCTTTGCTCAATTGTTTCCCAAATTCTGTGAGCGTGGTTTGTTGGTTTGTTGGTTTGTTGGTTTGTTGGTTTGTTGAAGTGCGCTCACGCTCGCTCTATCACCGGTAACGATGGAACTTGTCCGGACGTGTTTATCGTTCAAATGATCCATCAGGCTGGAGCAGCTTCAGTGATCGGAAAATTCTTTTTGCAAAAGCTCCAAATGACCGCGTTCTTGTTGATCGTCCCGTCTTTGTCTTTTTTATAAATAAACTTGCCGTTCAAAGGCCCTGGCAGCGATTTGCTCCCCGCATGCCTAATTTAAAATGCGCGCGCATTGAATTGCCACTCATAATTAATTGCGTTAATTTTTATAACGCCTATTAACACGTTAAACTGACAGCCCTAGTCTTTTATATTTGTGATTGTAATATGTGTTCTGTGCCTGCCTTAGGACTACTACTGCATTGTAACTCTATAGGTAATTCTGGCATATTTACTGTGCAGCTTCTGCTCATATGTTGATTAATATGCATTGTCCTAATTAAATAAATAAATACATTTATCCGAATCAGGAGAAGGGTGACGTTGCAAGGCTCTGGACTGACTGGGCGCAGAGTGAAAAGAGACTCACATTAGAACTGAGGGCCAGCAGGTGGATAAAACAGACCATTTCAGGCCAGACTGCAGGAAGAAATGCTACAGCTCCACAGAAATATGACCCTTCTGCAAGTTTTTATCGTGTAATAAAACATAAATCACACACATACACCTGTCACCTGCTTGGAATGTTCCACAGTGTGACATTAAACAGTTCGACCTCACATTAACTTCATTACAGGTGGTTTAACAGCTCAAAAATACCTAAAAAAAACAGGCATTCTGACTGTGAGCGGGGTCGCCTCTCCACAGATCTGAACTGCAACTTGGCCAATACTGTAATAACATTCAATAATGTCATAATTCTGGTCAAGTTTAAATCTAAAAAGCTGATAATGTAATAAGAGGCCAATAATGTAATAATTTTGGCCAAGTTTAGATGTAATAATAAGTAGTGCTGTCAGGCGATTAAATTTTTTTTAAATCTAATTAATTACAGGATTTGTAATTAATTAATCTAATTAATCACATTTTAAGAGTGAGAGAGAGAGAGAGAGAGAGAGAGAGAGATTGTGAGTGAGCGAGCGATCGAGGTAACCCACTTTGCGATTGAGTTTGTCAGTTTTTCTGCCGTCGCTTTGCTCATTCGTTTCCCAAATTCTGCTAGCGTGGCTTGGTGGTTTGGTGGTTTGGTAGTTTATTGAAGTGCGCTCGCACTCGCTCTATCACCGGTAACGATGGAACTTGTCCGGACGTGTTTGTTGTTCAAATGATCTGTCAGGCTGGAGCAGCTTCGGTGATGTAATCGGAAAATTCTTTTTAACAAAAACTCCAAATCACCACGTTCTTGTTGATCGTCCCGTCTTCATTCTTTTTATAAATAAACTTGCCGTTCAAAAGCCCTGGCAGCGATTCGCTCGCCACACACTAAATTGTAGTGTGATCTAATTATTTAATCTAATTAACGCATTAAACTGACAGCCCTAATAATAAGCCAATAATATAATGAAATGTCAATAATGTAATAACTATGGTGAGCCTATGCAGTATTCACATTTTGACAAGACGTATTACATTATCGGCTGCGTTTTTTACATTATCAGAGATAATAATAACCAGATAATTATGTAAAAACAACAGCCTTACAGTGTTTCTCAAACTGTGGTACAGGTACTACTGGTGGCACTCAAACTCCTTCAGGTGGCTCTTCATTTTGTGGGTGTGCCTCATATGGACTTCATTTTATCCACTTTTCTGTCCTCCTTTGGATCATTTCTTGTTTAGAACCACAGAGGAAATTATGTAGTCCACTTTTAGACCAACAATAGTCCTGTTATAGACCTGGTTTAGGCCTAGAATAGACTTCTGGTTTACATCTGGTGGTAGAAGCCAAATCTTGTCTTTGGTGGTACTTAGTGTGAAAGGCTTGAGAGCCACTGACTTATTAGATTATCTTTTATTATTATACATGATCTATTATTGGCAAAAGGAGAAATTCAATTTGTCAACTGGACAAAATTTTATTTGGTTGAATACGTTTCGCAGCTTCATCACAGACCCCACCCATCCCCAACATGGACCTTCAGGCCGGCGGTACAGGAGTGTGAAAAGCAGGACTACTAAACTTAAAGGGACAGTGTGTAAGATTTTTACCTGTTAATTACTGAAATTGAAGATACCCATTCAAAAATACATTGTTTTCCAAGCCTTTTCACTTCCATCATGAAATCAAAGTATTCTTTTGGACTTAGATATAGTCACATAAAAGGGGGATCTTCCCCATATAGAGGCAGCCATTTTGAATACGAGAGCCGCAGAAGGACATTTGGGCTCATCCTTTGCCTCGGCTCCGGCTAACAGCTGCTTAGCCGCGCTGCAGATGGCTCCCCCTTCCCCTCCCCTTCCCCTTCTCTCCTTCGTTCCTCTGCTCCCATATGCAGCCAGGAGCGAAGGAGAGAAGGGGAAGGGGAGGGGGGAGGGGGAGCATGCTGCCGGATCACACATCGTAATGGATATAACACGTATTTTGGACTAAATTGTTTTACTGGATTTTATTCGCTGGATCCTTATGGACAGATTGAGACCAAGTTTATGATGAAATACAGAGTTTGACCTGTGCAAAGCCTTCAAAGGTAAGCTAAGTAAGCTAAGTTTTGTGCTTTTCTGTATAAAAGCCCCATGTGCTCGGGGAGTGATTGTTTTGCAGGGAAATGAATTGCATAGTCAAAAAGAGGAGACTGTAAGGTTTCATTTGATGTGTAGATTGTCATGAATCATGATCGGGATTGTGTGTTTTCATGCGAAAAGAAAAAAAAAAAAGTGAACGGGGGACCGTTTTATGTATACAGCGGTGCGCGGTTCGTGCGCGGGCACGCGCGATGTCGGCGGTACGTCGCGTCCGGGTGACCCTCGAGGTCTGCCGTAGCCAAAAGAGGAAGTGGAATAGCTAGTAACCACCTATGCGCCACGAATCCTACACACTGTCCCTTTAAGAACTCTTTCTTCACAACTGCCATCAGACTCTTGAACCACTGAGTAATAGCCCCCTCTCTTGGACATTGACCGATACTTTGCACATGAGTAATTTGCACCATTACTAACCAACTGTTAAGCTAATCTGTCAAATTACAGCTGCACATGTAACTGCTCGAATGTTTACACTTCCTGTTTGCACTATATCAACCATGTTTACACTTCCTGTTTGCACAATATCAAGTATGTTTGCACTTCCTGTTTGCACTGTATCAACCATGTTTACACTTCCTGTTTGCACTGTATCAACCATGTTTACACTTCCTGTTTGCACTATATCAACTATGTTTGCACTTCCTGTTTGCACTATATCAACCATGTTTACATTTCCTGTTTGCACTATATCAACCATGTTTACACTTCCTGTTTGCATTATATCAACTATGTTTGCACTTCCTGTTTGCACAATATCAACTATGTTTGCACTTCCTGTTTGCACTATATCAACCATGTTTACACTTCCTGTTTGCACTCTATCAACCATGTTTACACTTCCTGTTTGCACTATATCAACCATGTTTACACTTCCTGTTTGCACTATATCAACTATGTTTACACTTCCTGTTTGCACTATATCAACCATGTTTACACTTCCTGTTTGCACTATATCAACTATGTTTGCACTTCCTGTTTGCACTATATCAACCATGTTTACACTTCCTGTTTGCACTCTATCAACCATGTTTACACTTCCTGTTTGCACTATATCAACCATGTTTACACTTCCTGTTTGCACTCTATCAACCATGTTTACACTTCCTGTTTGCACTATATCAACCATGTTTGCACTTCCTGTTTGCACAATATCAACTATGTTTACACTTCCTGTTTGCACTATATCAACCATGTTTACACTTCCTGTTTGCACTATATCAACTATGTTTGCACTTCCTGTTTGCACTATATCAACCATGTTTACACTTCCTGTTTGCACAATATCAACTATGTTTGCACTTCCTGTTTGCTCTATATCAGCCATGTTTACACTTCCTGTTTGCACTATATCAACCATGTTTACACTTCCTGTTTGCACTATATCGACCATGTTTACACTTCCTGTTTGCACTATATCAACCATGTTTGCACTTCCTGTTTGCACTATATCAACCATGTTTACACTTCCTGTTTGCACAATATCAACTATGTTTGCACTTCCTGTTTGCACTATATCAACCATGTTTACACTTCCTGTTTGCACTCTATCAACCATGTTTACACTTCCTGTTTGCACTATGTCAACTATGTTTGCACTTCCTGTTTGCACTATATCAACCATGTTTACACTTCCTGTTTGCACTATTTCAACCATGTTTACACTTCCTGTTTGCACTATATCAACTATGTTTGCACTTCCTGTTTGCACTATATCAACCATGCTTACACTTCCTGTTTGCATTATATCGACCATGTTTACACTTCCTGTTTGCACTATTTCAACCATGTTTGCACACTGTTTTTACTACAAACAGTTGGACGTAAAACTGATGTTGCACATTATCTGTAAATACTGTATGTACAAAGCACCTAGCCTATTTCATAGTGTATATTCTGTAAAGATTGTTTCTATTTGATCATACTTTTTTACATGCTTCTCTTTATCTTGTTTATCTGTTTTAAAAAATTTTTGCATGCTCTTGACATCCAGTGTGGGCAGCAAAGTAAGAATTTCATTGTGCAGGGAAATGTGTTTCTTTACTGCGCATATGACAGTAAAAGCTTTGAATCTTGAGTCTTGAAGATGCTTCTTCAGTTCTGGTCAGACGCTGGTGGACATTGCCTATATCTGCCTGAAGAGAGTTGCTAACTACAATGAAATTACTTTGAAACTACTACACCTACTTGTTTTCAGTTTCTGTTAGTTATGTGGGCCAACAATAATATCAAAATTCTGATGACAATATTGTGATATAGTAAAAAGAGATGGATAATTTCCTTGTCTAAACAAATAAATAACTTTTTTTCTGGTCATTTTCTTTGTCGATGATTATCACAATGTTACAAACTGAACCATGAACGATTATGATCTTCCTTCCCTTTTATGTTGATTCTGAATATTCCATATACTGTATGGTCCTGTCCCATCTGAGACTTCCTGTGGGCGTGTCCTTATCTCCTTCGGGATAATTACACAGGAGCGTCCGGTGGTCTGCGGCTCATTGGAATGTAAACCGTCCCAAACAGCAGAGGTGGAGAAAATGTCCAGTTACCTCAAAATACATGGCATGTTTACTCCAAGAAGAAGAATACTGCACAGTACATGAAGTACAACATTTAAAAGTAAAGTATTGGTTTCACTTTACAACTAAACTACAACTTAATTAGACACAATAAAGGATGAAGAAAAGTTAATTGAAAATGAGCAAATTGTTTATTTCACATTATTCAGGCTTAGTATCTACTTAGAAGTTTTGGTATTAATTACGTAAGCCTGAACCATCCTTAATAAACTGTTTATGAATTAAGCTTTCTTCATCCTTTATTACAGATAATTAAGTGTACTTACTATAAAATTATAGTATAAAGAATAAAATAAGTGTGATAGTCCTGCTTAATACTTACTAGAGGGGATGGTGCAGTACGGTGTGCTGCATGTTTCAGTGTAAGAATGTCTCGAATTGGGCGGCACAGTGGCAAAGCTCTCGCCTCTCAGCAAGAAGGTCCTGGGTTTGATTCTGGGCCATGGCTTTTCTGTGTGAAGTTTGCATGTTCTCCCTTTTGCTGTGTACGGGTGCTCCAGTTTCCCATAAAAACATGTACAATCCTGAAAAAGAGTCTTAATCTCCTGGTTAAATAAATATATTTATTTATTTAACCAGGAGGGGGGGTGAGTTCCTTTGTTTTACTGACATTAAGGTGAAGATGGTTCTCACTGCACCACCTGGTGAATTTTGTGATTGTGTTGTAATAGTGCAGAACTGAATTATTGGATAGCAGTGTCATCTGAGTATTTGAGGTATGTTATGTTTGTGGAGGGACTAATATTGTCATTTGTGTAGAGTGTGTACAGAAATGGGCTGAGCACACATCCCTGCGGTGCACCGGTGTTTATGGTGAGAGCAGAGGATGTGGTCGCGCCCAACCGTACAACCTGCTGTCTGTTGATGAGATGGATCAGTCTGAGTTGTTGCAGACTATTTACTGGTTGTAGTCCACCCAAAAAGTCTCATAATGTTTGAATTATTATTTACACAAAGTAGTACTGTTGTTACATGAAGCATAAATAACAGACATTTAACATATTTGTTTTATTTAAAGGAAATAAATGTTCAGTTTTCAATCTCTGTGCTGGTATCAGTGAATATCGGAGATATGTAGTATCGAGGCCCTGGGGAAGACCCAGGACACGCTGGAGGGACTATGTCTCCCGGCTGGCCTGGGAACACCTTGGGGTCCCCCCGGAGGAGCTGGAGGAAGTGTCCGGGGTGACCTGGCCCCGGATAAGAGGAAGAAAATGGATGGAATTGAAATCTGTATCAGCTTCGCACTGCTGAACAGTTACAACAGGCCCTATGCTTCACCACTCGGGACTAATGATAAGAATAAAGTAAAAGAGTAAAAGGAAGAGTACAAGCAAAAATAAAAGTAAAAGTACTTTGTTACTTTAAAAATTAGAGTAAAAGTAAAAATTAGAGTAAAAGTAAAAATACTCAGTTACTTTAAAAATGAGAGTAAAAGTAAAAATTTGAGTAAAAGTAAAAATACTTTACTTTAAAAATTAGAATAAAAGTAAAAATACTTAGTTTAAAAATAAGAGTAAAAGTACTTAGTTACTTTTAAAATTAGAGTAAAAGTAAAAATTAGAGTAAAAGTAAAAATACTTAGTTACTTTAAAAATTAGAGTAAAAGTAAAAATACTCAGTTACTTTAAAAATGAGAGTAAAAGTAAAAAAAGAGTGATTAATGATCTCTTTTACTGATCACACACAGTGACAAACAGGAGAAATTTTCCTTGTGTATATGACCCCAACTTTTGCTCAGTGCTGGGGGAGGATTTGAACCCAGGTCCGCTGAGGGACTTACCAGTGGAGCGAGCCAGCTGGTAACAGGAACTAACAGGAACAGTAAGAGTAACTAACACTAAACACTAACACTAAAAGAACACCTGTCCCTAGGGATCAGTGTCATTTCCACCACCCACTACAAAATGTAACTTTTAACTTTTTTTTAAACCTTTGTCTCCTTGAACCACATCAGTTGTGATGTGACAGGAGCTCATGTGTTTTCCAAACACCTCATATTTCCTTTGAATGTACAAATAATGAGAAAAATACCATTTTATATTGTGTATTTTGAGTATATTTTATGCTAACTCTAAAACAGTCATGTCATGAGATTTTAAAAGAATCATTGTCATTTCCACAACAGTCATTTCCATTTATTGTTTATTTTTATTTATTTAATATTTATGTAATTTCATTACAAACACTATCAGTTAATGTTTCTACACATTGTGATGAAGTAGAACAAACCAAAATGTTTCTTAAAAATATGAGTTGGATTTTCTGAAAAATATCATGACCAAATTTGACTGTAGTTGGAGAATCACCCAACTACATTTTATATATTAGGTGCCTTTCTGAACACTTAAAGTTGCCTTACAACAATAAACAAATACAGAAACATAAACAAAATGAAATACAATTAAAAACCACAGTTAAAAGCATACAGTTAAAGGTACACTGTGTAACTTTTTGGTTGGGGGTCCGTCACCTGCTTGTTTCTATGGATATGCCTGGATATGCTCTGCCTGCAAAGTTCCACATTAAACAGCTCTACCTTACATTTATTCAGTTCAATTCTTCGAAAAACAGGCATTCTGACTGTCAGCAGGGTCTGGTTTGGTCTCCATGACGATTGAAAGGTTTAATGCCATACTGTGAAACATTCCAGACAAAGAAATAACATCTCCATGGAGAAAAGCACTTGACGTTTGGATTTGAAAAGTAATAGCAGTGAAGTTTGTTATAATAAATTTGTACTCATAATTTCACATCAGCAAACAATAAGGAACCTAGATTTTGGTTTTATTTAAAGATGTGCTGAGTAACTTTTCTCGTGGGTGTTGTGCCACCTGCCTGGAATGTTCCACAGTACAACATTAAACACCTCTATCTCAATTAGGGCTGTCAAAAGGATCAAAAATCAGATGCTAATTGATATTAAAACTAGCATTGAAACGAGACAATCATTTGAGCTGGTATCGATACTAAAAAGTCACATTCACAGGACAGAAATCAAATCAAATCAAACAATATTTATAAAGCGCTTTTCATACAAAATTGTAGCACAAAGCGCCTTACAGTGGTCAAGGATTAGAAGATTGACCTTTATTGATCTCGCACAGGAGAAGTTGTTTCTATATTTGACCCGGGGACCATCCCATAATTTTGTTTTGTTATTTAGGCTTGGTCAGGCCCTAAGCTGGAGGATTTTACCTATGGCGCATGTTTAGGTTGGTGGGGGAAACCGGAGTGCCCGGAGGAAACCCACCCAGACACGGGGAGAACATGCAAACTCCACACAGAAAGGCCCGGGCAACCGGAACCTTCTTGCTGTGAAGCATGAGTGCTAGCCACTCAGCCACCGTGCTGCCAGAAAAAAATAAAATAATTAAAAGACAAGCAGACGAACAAACAACAAACAGATATACAAGCAAACAAACAAAAGAACAAACAAAAGACAAGCAAACAGACGACGGAAGTCAATCAAAGGCCAAGCTAAACAGGTGAGTCTTGAGCCCACTCTTAAAAACATGAACGTTCTCTGCAGCCCTGAGGTCCTCCGGCAGTTCCATAGACGAGGGCCGTAGTACTGAAAAGACGCCTCTCTGTGAGTGTGTGTCCTGACCTTGGGAATGACCAGGAGCTGCCGGAGGAGCGCAGGGCCCGTGAATGTTCGTAAGGGGAAAGCAGTTCTGAAAGATAAGAAGGCCCAAGACCATTAAGACATTTAAAAAACAGTAAAATCTATCCTGAAACTCACAGGGAGCGAATGCAGAGATTTTAAGACCGGTGTAATGTGATCCCGCCCTCTGGACCTAGTCAGGACATGTGCTGCTGAATTTTGCAATAATTGCAAACCTGAAATACTCTTTTTGGGAAGACCAGAGAGCAGGGCATTACAGTAGTCTATACGGCTGGTGACAAAAGCATCAGTGTCTCCGTATTGGCCTGAGAGAGAATAGGGCGAACTCTGGCTATGTTTTTTAGGTGATAGAAACCCATTTTTGTGATGTTCTTGATGTGTGGGATAAAAGTCAGCTCAGAGTCAAGAATGACGCCCAGGTTTTTCACTTGAGGAGATGGTTAAAAGACTGTGCTTGTAGTTTTGATAAAAGTTTCTCTCTCTGGGCCTCAGGACCGATGACTAGAACCTCAGTTTTGTCCTGGTTAAGCTGGAGAAAGTTTCCTGCCATCCAGGATTTGATATCTAGAATGCAGTTAAAAAGAGCATCCATTGGCCTGGTGTCATCAGGAGACACGGAGATGTAAAGCTGCGTATCATCTGCAGAGCTGTGGAAGTTGATTCCATGTATCCTGATGACGCCGCCAAGGGGGAGCATGTACAAGTTGAAAAGCACAGGGCCTAAAATGGAACCCTGGGGGACACCACATGTGATTTTATGGATCTTGGAGGAGTATGTGTCCATACTTACCATAAATGTTCTGTCTGTGAGATAGGACGTGAACCATTTGTGAACAGCACCAGAGAGGCCGAGGTGTTTTAGGCGAGTTAAAAGAATCATGTGGTCTACTGTGTCAAAGGCAGCGCTCAAATGAAGCTTTGCTGAATAGTTTTAGAATGATCTTGAGCTGAATCAGAACAAGTATAAGAGCACATAAACAAGTATACAAACATGGACCATTATGGAACCTACCTGGACCGTTGAGGGATCATAGTGTCTCCATGGGGACAAGCAGGTGATGCTTATAATAGATCAGGTCTTCATTCACTTTTCATTCATTTATTTATTCCTTTCGGGCAGGTCAACACCAGGAAATAAATACATGTAACCGATATACAGTCAAATACATTAACTTTTTGCTGGAAAACAAGTGGGAAGAAGAAAACTTATTGAATCCTATGGAAGTTGACAGAGGCCATATTCATAATCAATATTTTTTCTTCCTTGTTATCCCGAGATAACGAGATAATTCATTTGTGATCTTGAGAAAACAAAACAATTATTCCGTGATCTCGAGAAAACAACTGAAACGTCTACTGCCACGTTGTGACAGTCTGACTTCGGGGCTATTTCTCATTCTGAATAGACGCGTTTTTGGTCATTAGAATGTCTGGAATAATAATCGATCAGCTGATAAGGCAATATATTGATCAGGGGTTGACACAGGGGGAGACTGCATTACGTCTGTCACGTCAACATTAAAGTCAAACAAATTCAAATCCACATTTAACCTCACATCCACCTTTGCCTGAGTTCAACCTCCAGACCTGCAGGGGACAGTGAAACAATTACTGCACAACAGCAACAGCAGAGGTCCCCACACTTCCTGTCAGATCCCAGGAAGTTTTCAGTCGGCCATATTGCCTGCAGACCAGCATGTGAAATGAGAGACAAAGGAAGGAAAAACTTAAACAAAGCATCCAACTAAAAAACCAAAGAAGATCCTCAGTTCATGGTCATACGCAACTGGTATGAAATGCACTCTTCTTCTTCTGATTCTTACAGTATATTTGAATGTATAAATGTAAAACACATACCAATGACTTTAATCACATTGAGGTGCATATGTAAGAGGGAGAGAGACTTTAATTTAACTTTGATTTAATTGAAAGCTATGTTTATTTGTACTTTATGTAGCTTAATCAATCTTTATTTCTGGTTCATGTTTATGTTTAAACACTCATTTGTTTAGTAAACGTTATCTGTTAAACTGAAAGATTGTAAACAGTCATTGCATTTTCATTTATTACATTACACAAAGGTTGCAGTAATGACTTTATTTCTGTATTAGTTTAAACTTAAAGTAATGTTGTGATGACTTATGTTTATTATGAGTTTAAACTCAAAACTATTCAATGTTTCTGTTCTGTTTATCTTTAAGGTTATCAACCTAATCAACCTAATCAACTTAATCCTGGTTATTGAACATCAATAAACCACAAAAAGACAAGAAATCTCGAGTTGTTCCTTGCGTTCTAAAGACCAGAAGCCTTTTCAAGTTGAGCAAAGAACTGAGTAATTCAATCACAACTTGACAGTTGATAACCAGCGTGGCAGCAAAGACAAAGGATTAACGGCCTCAAGTCAACGGTGCCAACGCAAAGACCAACTAGAAGTATGGCAGAAGAAGCCACGGGAAAAACACTCAAGCAGCTGAAGAAGGAAAGAACATCAGCAAAGAGTGCCTTCACCAAGCAAGCCAACTATTTGAGCAGAGCTGTTGGACATCTCACAAAGTCAGAGTTACAGAAGGGGCTCAGAGAACTCACCTCACTTGGAAGAACTGTCAGTAACACCAATGACGACTACGAGCTTGGCATACTGGCTGAACTGGGAGTCGAAGAGGTAGATGAGCTGGATAAGCAGCAGCAGACCGACCTGACAAAGACCATAGAAGACTGCAACTCCAAACTGGATGAAATTAAACGATTAGTACAGTCGAGCATCTGGTCCAGGTACGGAGAAGGCGAGCTGGCATTCGCATTTGAGGAGGCAGAATCTGCTTGTGAAGGAGCCCATGCAATTCGTGTGTCCATGGTGAACAAGGACGGCTATGAACATCAGTTGGAAGGCGTGAAGAGACTCGTCAATGATGTGATGGCAAGTTTCACAGAGTGGGAAGAATGGATACCAGAAGAAGAAAAGGCCAGTCTGGATGGTAGAGTAAAAGGCTTGCGAAAGTTGAAGAACAGCCTCGAGGCCAAAAAGGCAGAATTCCTGATAGTGCAAAGAATTGCAGAAGAGGAAAGAAGAGGGAGCACTCTTCAGGCACAGCCAGCACCACAGCCTGTCCAGCAGCCAATTCTTAAAATAAAACCCATCACCTTACCCAGATTCTATGGCTCCAAGAGAGACTTCCATCAGTGGAGAAAGGATTGGGAGAGTCTCCAGAGGCAGGGAGAGCCAACTGGTTCAGCAGAAGCTAAGAAGATCCAGCTCCTAGACAGCGTTGATGAGAAGATCCGCAGAGACCTCAGACTGTCGACCTACAAGACTGCGGAGGACATGTTCAGGGTGCTGGACACCAGATTTGGAAACAAAACAACCATAGCCCTGGAGATCATCGAGGACCTGGACAAAATCCCCCTCTGAAGTCACACCAACCCAGGAAAATGATTGAAATGATCCAATCTGTTGAAAAGGCACTGAATGACCTCACAGAGCTCGGCAATACTGGAGCCATCAAAAATCCTCTTGTAATCAAATCAATAGAGAGCAAATTACCAGACACTATGAAGAAGGACTGGCTAGGATTCATGGTCAACCCAGCAAATGCAGTCACTCCAGACAACCATTTTGACAGCCTTCTGACCTACCTGAAAACTCAAGAAGAGGTCTTAGAGAGGTTGGAGCAGCTTGGAGTATGTGAAAAGCCGGACAAAAAGTCTGCTGACCCCAAGAAATACGCCTCAACCAGGTCCACGAGTAAAGGGGGATGCGTTGTCTGTGGAGATGAGCAGCACAAAGAGAAGCTTTTCTTCTGCAAAATGTTCAAAAAACTGAAGCCAAAAGACAAGTTGAGTGCTGTGGAGAGACTGGGAGCCTGCACAAAGTGCCTGGAGTGCCATGAAGATGATAATGAATGCAAAGATACTTACCTGTGTAGAAATAAAGACTGTAGGAGAGACCACCACTTCTTCCTGTGCCGGCGAGGAGACCCAAAAAAGGCTGAGACAGACAAAGTATCAAAGTCAAGCACAAGTAGACAAAAGCTGACGGAAGAACAAAATCAATTTGTGTCTGAACTGTCCCCTGACATGGTGGAAAAGTTTAGGAAAGCCTTCACCAATGTTGCGGCAAGATCTCACTGCACCGACAAACCTGAAGGGGTGGAAATGAGTGCACCACAAGAGCTACCAGTGATCCTGATGCTCCTCGAGGTAACAGCCAACGCAGGGCAGAAAATTGGGACACTGATCGACTTAGCATCAGACACAAATTACATCACCCACAAAGCTGCCAGGAGACTCAACCTCAGAAGCGAAAAAATCACTCTTGTTGTCCACGGGGTTGGAGGAATGGCCCTAAAAGTGAAGACAAAAAGATATCATCTCAGGGTGAGGGTCAGAACGCCCACAGGAACTGAAAGAGCCCATGAGCTTCTCTGTTATGGCCTGAACGAAATTGCCAAGGTACAAAACACAGTCAAACCTGAACAACTGAAGAGGTTCTTCCCAGATGCCAACTTAGAAGACCTGTACAGGCCAGAGCGAATAGAACTGCTCATCAGTCATCGGGAAGGAAGGCTGGTACCACAAAGAGTGAAAGTAATTGGAGACCTTGTCCTGTGGGAAGGCCCACTAGGAAAGACGGTTGGCGGAACACATCCAGACCTCTTTGAAAAAGTGGATTTGGAAGCTCACTCATCTAAAACACACTTCGCAAGATCCATGAGAGCCACAGCAGTGAAATATCAAGAACTCAGTGACACAAAGGAACTCAAAGCTGAAACCAAAAAGCACTGTTGCAGACAGAGAATTTCTCGACTGGTGGAAATGGGACAGTATTGGGGCAGCTTGTGAGCCGAAGTGTGGAGGATGCAGATGCGGGAACTGCCAGCCAGGAGGCAAAGACATGACACTGAATGAGGAAAGAGAGCTAGAAATCATAAGGACAGGCCTCACCTATGTCAAAGCAGACAATCACAGAAGTGAACCACACTGGGACACAAAATATCCATGGATCGAGGATCCAACTTCTCTGCCCAATAATAGGAGTGGAGTGGAAGCCACTTTTCTGAGGACAGAGAAGCAACTCAAGAAAGAACCACAGTGGAAAGTGGCATATGGAGCTCAAGTCCATGAGATGGTGGAAAGGAGGGCAGCAATGAAGCTCACCAAAGAGGTAATAGCCAACTGGAAGGGACCAGTATGGTACGTCAGCCACTTGGTAGCGCCAAACCCGCATTCTGTCACAACACCTGTGCGTCTGGTCTGGAACAGCAGCCAGAGGTTCAAGGGTCTGAGCATGAATGATCTTCTGCTGAAAGGGCCTGACGTTCTCAATCCAATTCGAGCAGTGCTACTCAGGTTCAGAAGAGGTGTGCATGCAGCACTCTGTGACATTAAGAAAATGTATAATTCAGTGTGGTTGGAAGACCTGGAAATGCATCTTCACAGATTTCTCTGGAGAGACACCGAAGACGGTGAACTTGAAGAGTACGCCATCACCCGAGTCAACATTGGTGATCGACCAGCAGGGTGTATCGCACAGCTGGCCATGAGAGAGACTGCAAGGCTACCCATGTTTACTCACCTGGAGGACGAACGTAGGATCCTAGAGGAAGACTCTTATGTTGATGATGTGCTTACTTCTCACAATGACCTGGAAAAGCTGGACCAAAACACCAGAAAAGTTGAAGAGATCCTGAAGGCAGGTGGATTCTTCCTTAAGCCCTGGGTCCGGTCAGGCCAAAGTGGGAGGGAGTTGCTCGTGCCAGAAGCATCATCAAACAAAGTGCTTATTCTCCCAAATCAAAGGAGAGAAGAAGATGACAAAGCCCTGGGGGTCGGCTACCTGGTTGAAAGTGACAAACTGTACCCAATGACCTCAGTCAACTTCTCTAAAAGGAGGAAGAAAATGAGAGTGGGTCAAAACCTCCTGGAGGAAGAAGTGAGAGAAAAAACTCCCATCCCGCTGACTAGAAGACAACTGTTAAGCCAAGTAGCTAGCCTGTATGACCCAATAGGTCTTGTCACCCCTGCTAAACAGAAGGGTGCCATTCTAGTCAGAAAAGCTTTCCAAGAAGCTGGAACTAGCACATCCCAAGACACTTGGGACAAGCCACTGTCAGAAAAGTTGAGGGAAGAAGCAATCCAGTTGTTTGAACAATACATCCGCCTCAGCCAAATTACATTCCACAGAAGCCTCACACCATGCGACTGGACTAGAAAGCCATGGGGAGTGACATTCTCTGATGGAAGTGACCAGAGCTACGGAGCCGTGGTGTACTTGAGGTGGGAGACGACGCATGGCGTTGAAGTCAGACTTGTTGAATCCAAAGCAAAGCTCACACCACTCGACCAAAAGGGAGAACCAGTCAAAGCTGAAATCTGTGGTGCTGTCTACGCAGTTCGCCTCAGAAGGTACATTGAAAAGCACAGTCGAATGGAGATAGGAAAATGGCTTCACCTGCTGGATAGTCAAACTGTGTTAGGAGCAATCCAAAGAGACAGCTATGGATACCAGACCTTCTTTGCTAATAGAGTTGGAGAAATCCAGAAAACTACATCAACTGATGACTGGTGGTGGATCCAGGGAGACCTCAATGTTGCAGACATCATAACAAGAGGTGCAGCTCCAGAAGACCTCCAAGAGAACTCTGTATGGCAGAATGGACCTGAATTCTTAAAACTACCGGTAGAAGAGTGGCCAAAAAGTCAGCCAAAGAAGTTGCAGCTTATGCCAGAGAAGGGTTAAACAAGCTCCAAAAGAAGTCCTTCTCAGCAGCACTGACAAGAGCACGTGCCAAGAAAAAACACATACAATGCACCATTTGGTGGAGAATGTACTCCAGTGAAAGTCACAGGCAAAAAGGACCATGATGTTCCACAAGCCACTGCAGATGGAAGAGAGCCCAAGACTCAAATCCGAAGGCCGCCAGCTGGTTCTGCAGTGAAAAAATTGATTGACATCAGGAAGTTCAGCAGCCTAACCAAGGTGATCAGAGTTGTTGCCTGGGTATGGAGGGCTGCAATGAAATGGAAAAGAGTACTGAAAAAAAACCCAGCCACATGTAAGCCAAAGTGGGAGGAAATTGCGTCAGAAGAGATAAAATCCAGAGCCAAACAAACTGTACTTACCGTCAGTGAGTATGAAGATTCACAGAGGGACCTCTTCCTTGCAGCTCAAGAGGGAGTTTCCTTCCAAGACACCACCCTCAACAGGTTGGCTGTGTACAAAGAGCCAGAGACTGGGCTCTTGGTCTGTGGAGGAAGGTTTCAGATCTTTGATGATGACAAAACTGCTGTACCAATCTTACCTTGTGATGCATGGATATCTTCTCTTTTGGCACAAGAAGCACATGAGGTAAACCATGAGGAAATTGCAGGTACACTCCTGCGCATGAGAAAGAAAGCGTGGGTCATAAAAGGCCGAAAACTGGCTCAGAAGATTGTGGACAGCTGTGTGACATGCAGAAAGGCCAGGGCTAAAAAATGCCAACAAATCATGAGTGACCTTCCATCTGAGCGGATAACACCAGCCAGACCATTTGAATACACAACACTTGATTTATTTGGCCCTTATGAAGTGAAGGATGAGGTGAAGAAGAAAGCAAGGCTCAAGGTATGGGGGCTAGTCTTCTGCTGTATGGCATGCCGAGCTCTGCACACAGATGTTGTGAGTGATCAGTCATCTGAAGGTTTTCTGCTGGCCTACAAGAGATTCACAGCACTAAGAGGACATCCAAAGAAACTGTGGTCAGACCCTGGAAAAAACTTTGTGGGCGCCAGACCTGCCCTCAAAGAACTCTACACCTTTCTTGACCACTTGGAAAAATCAGAATTTGAGAATGAAGCCTCAAAGCATGGAACAGAATGGAGCTGGAAACTTCACCCTGCTGATTCCCCTCACAGGAATGGAGCTGCAGAGGTGGCAGTACGCACAGTGAAACGCGCTCTGCTCAACCTGGGAGGAGACGGGTGCTTTACCTGGGAGTGAATTCCAAACCTTCCTTTACATGGCTGCTAACCTTGCCAATGAGAGACCTATAGATGCCAGAACTCAGAGCCGCGAAGACTGTATTGACTACATCAGCCCAAATTCCCTTCTGCTTGGGAGAATAGGACCCAAGGGAGACTTGGGAAGCTTTGACTTTGAAGGGTACCCTTACAAAAGGCTAAGGGCCATTCAGACTGAAGTTGACCGGTTCTGGAGGAAGTGGAGTCAGTTGGCGGGGCCCAATTTATTCACCAGGAGTAAGTGGCATACAACACACAGGAACGTAGCCACAGGAGATATCGTCTGGCTGGCGGACCAAAATGCTTTGAGGGGTCATTATAAACTTGGCAGAGTCATCAGCGTCAACCCTGACAAGAAAGGCATCGTCAGAGATGTGCATGTCCGAACCTTCCCCAGTTACCCAGTCTCAACCGTGAAATCTGATCAAAGAGGGTCAGCAAAGAAAACCCCAGTCAAGATCCCCTCTACAATTCTGCACAGGGATGTAAGACGTGTCATTGTTCTACTACCTGCAGAAGAACAAATGTAAACAAGTAAGAAGAAGTAGACAATGAGCATCCACAACTTGCGTGACCTCTCTGGGTTCAAGAACCAAGAGGTCAAGTGGGAGGTGTCACGTCAACATTAAAGTCAAACAAATTCAAATCCACATTTAACCTCACATCCACCTTTGCCTGAGTTCAACCTCCAGACCTGCAGGGGACAGTGAAACAATTACTGCACAACAGCAACAGCAGAGGTCCCCACACTTCCTGTCAGATCCCAGGAAGTTTTCAGTCGGCCATATTGCCTGCAGACCAGCATGTGAAATGAGAGACAAAGGAAGGAAAACTTAAACAAAGCATCCAACTAAAAACCAAAGAAGATCCTCAGTTCATGGTCATACGCAACTGGTATGAAATGCACTCTTCTTCTTCTGATTCTTACAGTATATTTGAATGTATAAATGTAAAACACATACCAATGACTTTAATCACATTGAGGTGCATATGTAAGAGGGAGAGAGACTTTAATTTAACTTTGATTTAATTGAAAGCTATGTTTATTTGTACTTTATGTAGCTTAATCAATCTTTATTTCTGGTTCATGTTTATGTTTAAACACTCATTTGTTTAGTAAACGTTATCTGTTAAACTGAAAGATTGTAAACAGTCATTGCATTTTCATTTATTACATTACACAAAGGTTGCAGTAATGACTTTATTTCTGTATTAGTTTAAACTTAAAGTAATGTTGTGATGACTTATGTTTATTATGAGTTTAAACTCAAAACTATTCAATGTTTCTGTTCTGTTTATCTTTAAGGTTATCAACCTAATCAACCTAATCAACTTAATCCTGGTTATTGAACATCAATAAACCACAAAAAGACAAGAAATCTCGAGTTGTTCCTTGCGTTCTAAAGACCAGAAGCCTTTTCAAGTTGAGCAAAGAACTGAGTAATTCAATCACAACTTGACAACGTCTTTTAATTCGGGATAATTTCAAGATTAGTCCGCGGCATCTCCGCAGAAGACTGGCCCGGCTTCGTCTTTACCAACGGAGATACAGTGTTTTCTCGAGATGACGGAATAACCCTTTGTTTTCTCAAGATCACAAATTGTGTCGTTTTCTAAGATCTCGAGTTAATTTTCTCGTCATTAAGGTAGAAAATAATCATTCCGAACATGGCCTGTCGGCTTCCGTAGAATCTCACCCGTCTTCCAAAACATAAGTTAAATTATTGATGTAGCTTCTTTGTAGGTTCAGTTGAAAAACACCAAAACAAAACAAAACAAAAGCAAATTCCATTCTTGTACAAAAAAAAACCCCTTTTGATCAGGGACAGTAAATTACACATAAAGTGTTTCTATCAGGAACATTTAAAGTCCACTCGGCCTATTCATAACGTGTCAGTATAGTCACATTTCTGTGTTTTGGTCATTTTTAAGCAGCTTTTCTACATTTTACCTCAACAAATGACAATGTATGTCTCTCTTCAAATAGGTCAAAAATAGTGACATCTGGGACATTTCTTGTACAAAACTGGGACAAATCAGTGGTTTGGGATAAATCCGCTGGGGCAGGGGACGCACGGCTCAAAACTGGGACTGTCCTAACCTGGGAAATCCCAGGCTGCTTTGCACAATCGTTCCGATCTGAAAGACATATATCACTTGTGATATGGTTTGGTGTAAACGAGGCAAGAACTGTCCCGGGGAACTAGGGACAACTGTTCACCCTAACTGTTTAAATAAATGTAATTCTTTATACAGTCCATGATCCCTCTAAACAAATTCTCCCAGATGGTGTGATTGCTGTAATTGATAGTTTTTGATTCATTGTAAGGTGAAAATTAGTTTTTTTTTCCATTTATGACACGATTACTTTGAAGAGCCCATATTCCAGTATTTTCTGATCTATATTATATTTCCTCATCAAAAACCTTCCTGAAGTTTTGTTTCAGTCACACGTTTAACCCACAAATCCTGCATATTTAGGCTGATTTCTTTTCTCAAAGTGAAAACACTCTGTTCCACCTTGTGATGTCATGTGGTAATACAGGAAGAGCTATATCGTTTTTAAAATACTGGAATCATTTGGATAATTTCAGCCCTGAAATTGCCCATCTTTGCTAAACAAAGTAAACGGTAGCTGTTAAATTGAAAACTAACGCTTTGTTTTGAGCTTTGGAGATGCAAACAGCCAAATACTTGTTTTAGTTGAGTTGCATTAATAATAATAAAAAAAGACACTGAGCACATGGTCACAGTTTCATCACTTTATTCCAGTAAATGAGCCGATATCGTACGCACACAGAACGGACACTTGGGCCTTCTCTCTCTTCGTCTTCCTTAATTTGTGAAGAGTGAGACCAAAACTTCTTCAAAAAATAAAATACCCAGGATGGTTTACAACACTACTGGTTTAAAAGTAACAGTCTTGTCTGTGCAACGACTGAGTAACGCAAGCTCACTGTACGCCCCCTGCTGTCGACAACTGGAATCACATAATCATATAAAATTACAATTAATCAGAGCGAACGCTTCATGACAGATTTAATAAAAAAGAATTACAGTACTTGTCTTATATAGCTATTACAGTTATCTTTATAGTGCCCAGTCAAAGTACAGAGCCGAGCGACTATTTTCCAAAAAACGTAGTAGTAGTAGTAGTAGTAGTAGTAGTACAGTAGTAATGGTAAAATCACTATCCACTATTGAGAAAAAGGAAGAGAGAGAAGAACTATCAACACATGTGAAGTTGACAGAATATTTTTTATCCTTTTTTTTTGCTGTATTTACATCTTGTATTGTGAAAAAACAAAAACAAAAACAAAACGTATTTACAAAAATGCACAACTTAAACGTCTTATAAGTGAGGTGGGTGTATTATAAACCATAAAATATAATAAAAATAAGGAAATCAAAGTCGGTGGTATTTACATGTGCGTTAATAATCAATGGAGAAGACTGGCAGAGGTGTGAGAGAGAGAAAATGGCTTCTTTAAGTGGTCGTTTTGTCAGATTAGCTGCGTTTTTCTCTGCGAACGAGGATAAACTGGTGCCTTTCATTGCTTTACAAACCGTGCAAGCTCGTAGCACCAAACTGTACCCTATAGCATCCACAATATTCCTTATTTTTAGTTTTAATGGCAGTAACCAACCCAACAAGAGAGGTTATAGGGAGAAAGAGAATATATTAACTTTAAATGTAAATAAAAAAAATTGCATCAAGGCCGAACACAGCCCTTGACTTGTATAAAATAAAGATTGCAAAAACAAAGATGATGGCAGTTGGAACAGTTGTATCAAATATACTATACTACAAACTTTCAAGTGGTCTGTACTGAGCGGGACTAGAGTTGTTATTGTAGGCTGCTCTAGACTAAGACACAAGCTGCAGACTGGAGATTGGATAATGTTTGGATAGACAAAAGGGACAAAATACATTCGAGGGCTGTTAAAATGCAAGTCCCAAAACCAGACGCCGAAACCAGACGCCAAAGTAGGTGAAGACATGATTCAAGTGGTCCCGAAATGTACAAATGTCTAAAACGGTTTCAAATGCTCACATTTAGTTTGCCATGAGGATCACTAATGAAGGCCCTGGTAGCAATAAAGAGAAAGTATCGATCATTTCTGCACAAAACAGCAAAATCTCAAAATGTGGTCACAATATAGGAGCACAATAACCGTTGTCTCTATGGCTACTGCAAAGGCTCATTGAAAACGATGAAATAAACGTCAAGAACTATTCTGACAAACACCAAATGCCCTTCTTCTAATAGTTATCTGCTGCTGATCACTTTCACATGATGCTTTACAACGTTATTTTGAATATTTTTCTAAAAACACCAGGACAAGAATCTCAGTGCTAACATCCCTGTCAATACTGATGCTAGTTTATCATTTGATTTCATCTTTGTCCTTTACACAACGGATGTTGACATAATTTGGACAAACAGTCATGTGTCCACTTAAAATTTTTGTTTAAAATTCCCTAAAAACAAAGTTTCAATATAAGCCAGACATTAAGAAATCAACAGACCATCTCATTGTGTTTTGTTTTTTTTTCGAGGAAAATAAAATGTTTACCACAGAGATTATCAAGGTTTTAAAGACAGAAGGATTTCATTTTGTGGTAATAACATCAACAGGTCTTTCCCAAACTCTTCTCTTTGCTTTACATCGTTTTTCTGCTGAGGCAGGACTAAAGTTACAGCGAGCTGTTACTAGTACAAGTATTATAGTGATTTCAGTTCTGTTGTTAGTCTATGGTTAAGTAGGTTACATGAGATATCTGACCTATTCTTTACCTAAAAGCCTTGCAGATCTGTTAAAATGCCAGTAAGCCAGATTAAACATATTTCTATTCAAGTAGCTTCTTTCTACAAGCTGTAGGTACTAAACTGAACAAATGTTGCATCCAATTACCTAGTGTCTGTCTGTTAGAAAAAGCATCGAAATGAAGGAATGTACCAATAATAATACACACCAAACGCCTCAAGAGCTATTCGTCTTTGCTCAGTGGATTTTGATATCGGATTAAGATTAGTAGTTATACATTTGTGGGTTAATTTTAGTTTTAAAACTCATGATTTCATGGCCAGCTAAAACATGTTTTCTCTTAAAGCCACAGAAATGATCAAAAGGGATTTCAGGGAGTGTGTTGTCCTGAGATGGATTTTTCATTTACCCTGATCTCCAACATGGGGCAAATTCTGTTCAGGCAGTGCACAGCCCAACCTCCAAAAAGCG
The DNA here is from genome assembly GCA_036785185.1 of Paratrypauchen microcephalus. Lineage (NCBI taxonomy): Eukaryota > Metazoa > Chordata > Actinopteri > Gobiiformes > Gobiidae > Paratrypauchen > Paratrypauchen microcephalus. The sequence goes on from JAVJIX010000073.1 coordinate 2,594,562, forward strand.
ACAAAAACAGGGAATCGAAATAAAATTAAAACAGAAAACATTATTAAAAATATAATCTGAAAAGCTTAAAGCACCATGTCGAGATTCCATGATGACATTTTAAAGTAACAAATAAATAAAACACGACAAAAATGAAAAAAGATTAAAAAGAGTCTATTTAAGAAGAGGACCAGCCCCTGAACCTTCACTTCCCACTGAGGCAGCACTGAGGTAAAAACGTGTGAGCGCCCCCTGCTGACGGAGGGCTCAATGCGTTCACAGAAAGATGAGACGGGACCAACAGAAGAGGAGCAGCGTGGGCTCGGGGACAGGAGTGAGCGAGTGCGAGAGGAGGAAGGAGGAAAGAAGAGCGAGAAGAGAGAGGGACGGGTGAAGGGGTCAGATGCTGTTCAGAGAGCCCTGGACTGAGCTGTGCTGAGACGAGTCCGAACCGCTGCCGTCTGCACAAAAAGAAGAAGAGAGACAGATGAACTAAAACCATTTTGTGTCCGGAGAAAAGAAGAGCTACAAGATGTCTGTAATCCCTCCATCATTCAAGCGAGGTTCATCTCAGATTAGATTCAGAATATTAATCTTATTTTCCTGGTAGAATCATTTCGTGTTCATGTATCAGACAATATTTATGCATTTCAGCTTCCTTTTATTAGTTTTATGTTATTCTAGATTTTTTTTTTTTACAACAGCGTAGCTCTTTCTGAACAGTAGATAGATTCAGACAAACTTTATTGATCCATAAGGGAAATTATTTGGACAGAATAACTCACACATCTACGGAAGCCGACAGAGGCCATGTTCCTAAAGATTATTTTTCACCTTAAAAGGAGAATTAACGTGTTTTTTTTAACAATCTGAGCCTTATTTCGGTAATAAAACAAGTTGTTTTACTCATCCATAGCACTTTGGTGTCATTTGGAGCATTTCCGGAGATGTTTTAGATTTGCGATATCCGTTAACGTGAGTTCTCGGGGCACGACGTTGCAGTCACCAAAATAACACAAACTTTAGCACTTTTCAAATTACAGAAGCTCAATGTCTTAGTCTACACTTTCGTTTGAGTCAAAAGTGGCCTGTAATCCGAGATTTAGCCATAGTTTCGAGGAGATGAGGAGGACAGTGCGCATGTGCTCAGTCACAGCGGATCTGCAGATAAAAAGAAGCTCAGAACTTTTCTGTTGCGAGCGACACATGGCAGAAGATTGGGACTTTGAGGCTGAAGAGGACTTATTGAGGACTGAGTATACGGATGAGGAGACAGAATGGATACAGAAAGAATGAAGCGGAGACAGTTTTAGGAGCAGCGAACCAGAGAAAACCCTTCGGTATCGCATTACTTCTCAGAATCTCGCGCTGAATCCGCTGGCTTTCTTTCTTTTCCTTTGCTGGTAAAAAATCGTCCTGACTGAAGTGGGTACTGCAAACCCGATGGTCCAAACGTCTTACAGCTTTGCCTTTCATGTTTGGGTCCCAAGAGCTGAGAGCGAAATCAGCTGTGACTGAGCACATGTGCACGGTCCTCCTCATCTACTCGAAACTATGGCTAAATCTCGGATTAGAGGCCACTTTTGACTCAAACGAAAGCGTAGACTAAGACATTGAGCTTCTGTGATTTGAAAAGTGCTAAAGTTTGTGTTATTTTGGTGACTGCAACGTCGTGCCCCGAGCACTCATGTTAATGGATATCGCTAAACTAAAACATCTCCGGAAATGCTCCAAATGACACCAAAGTGCTATGGGTGAGTAAAACAACTTGTTTTATTACCAAAATAAGGTATTTTTTAAGATTGTAAAAAACGTTAATTCTCTTTTAATAACGAGAAAATTAACTTGTGATCTCGAGAAAACAAACTGTTATTTCAAGATCTCGAGAAAACAAAGAGTTATTCCGTAATCTCGAGAAAACGATCAGTATATCTCCGTCGGTAAAGACGAAGCCGGGCCAGTCTTCTGCGGTGGTGCCGCGGACTAATCTTTAAATTATCCCAAATTAAAAGACGTAATGCAATCTCCCCCTGTGTCAACCCTTGATCAAAATATTGCCTTATCAGCTGATCGATTATTATTCCAGACATTCTAGTGACCAAAGACACGTCTATTCAGAATGAGAAATAGCCTTGAAGTCAGCCTGTCACAACGTGGCGTAGACGGCTCAGTTCTCGCGATCACGGAATAATTGTTTCGTTTTCTCGAGATCTCGAAATAACAGTTTTGTTTTCTCGAGATCACAAATGAATTATCTCGGGATAACAAGGAAGAAAAAATATTGCTTATGAATGTGGCCTTTGTCGACTGCCGTACACATCACAATAGAATATAACAAAGTCCATCTTGAGGACTTTTTCCCCCATTCAAAACAGATTTAGTTTTAAAATTGGCAACTCCGATGGCAACAGGAGCCAACTCATCGTTCTGAAACTCGGTAGGATCCATAGCAGCTAAGTGAAATACTTTAAGAGTCTCTCAGCTTCAAGAGAATTCGTCAGCTCTGAAACCTGTTTTATTAATTCAGCTACAAGACTTTTAACTGTGCGTTTTCTACACTTCATAAAAATCAATGGACACATAAAATCCTGCATGTCCTATATACATTTATATAATTACATTTATATAATTATGCTCTTGTTATTTTTGCTAATTATTTTGAATTTTCTTTTTTACCATTTACATTTTTGCCCTTTGTTATTAGTGAGGAAAATAAGTATTTGAACACCCTGCGATTTTGTAAGTTCTCCCACTTAGAAATCATGGAGGGGTCTGAAATTTTCATCATAGGTGCATGTCCACTGTGAGAGACATAATCTAAAAAAAAATCCAGAAATCACAGTGTATGATTTTTTAACAATTTATTTGTATGATACTGCTGCAAATAAGTATTTGAACACCTGTCTATGAGCTATAATTGTGACCCTCAAAGACCTGTTAGTCGCCTTTAAAGAGTCCACCTCCACTTATTATCCTAAATTAGAAGCACCTGTTTGAGGTCTTTAGCTGCATAAAAACACCTGTCCACCCCATACAATCAGTAAGACTCCAACTACTAACATGGCCAAGACCAAAGAGCTGTTCAAACACACCAGAGAAAAAAAATTGTAGACCTCCACAAGGCTGGAAAGGGTTACGGGGAAATTGTCAAGCAGCTTAGTGAAAAAAGATCCACTGTTGAAGCAATTATTAGAAAATGGAAGAAGCTAAACATGACTGTCAATCTCCCTCAGACTGGGGCTCCAGGCAAGATCTCACCTCGTGGGGTCTCAATGACCCTAAGAAAGGTGAGGAATCAGCCAAGAACTACAAGGAAAGAGCTGCTCGATGACCTGAAAAGAGCTGGGACCACTGTTTCCACGGTTACTGTTGGTAATACACTAAGACGTCATGGTTTAAAATCATGTATGGCATGGAAGGTTCCCCTGCTTAAACAGCACATGTCCAGGCCCGTCTTAAGTTTGCCAATGACCATTTGGATGATCCAGAGGAGTCATGGGAGAAAGTCATGTGGTCTGATGAGACCAAAATATAACTTTTTGGTCTTAATTCCACTCGCTGTGTTTGAAGGAAGAAGAATGATGAGAACCATCCAAAGAACACCATCCCTACAGTGAAGCATGGGGGTGGGAGCATCATGCTTTGGGGGTGTTCTTCTGCACATGGGACTAGACGACTGCACTGTATTAAGGAGAGGATGACCGGGGCCATGTATTGCGAGATTTTGGGGAACAACCTCCTTCCCTCAGTTAGAGCATTGAAGATGGGTCGTGGCTGGGTCTTCCAACATGACAATGACCCAAAGAACACAGCCAGGAAAACCAAGGAGTGGCTCCATAAGAAGCATGTCAAGGTTCTGGAGTGGCCTAGCCAGTCTCCAGACCTAAACCCAATAGAAAATCTTTGGAGGGAGCTCAAACTCCGTGTTTCTCAGCGACAGCCCAGAAACCTGACTGATCTAGAGAAGATCTGTGTGAAGGAGTGTGCCAAAATCCCTCCTGCAGTGTGTGCAAACCTGGTGAAAAACTACAGGAAACGTTTGACCTCTGTAATTACAAACAAAGGCTACTGTACCAAATATTAACATTGATTTTCTCAGGTGTTCAAATACTTATTTGCAGCAGTATCAAACAAATAAATTGTTTAAAAAAAATCATACACTGTGATTTCTGAATTTTTTTTTTATTATTATGTCTCTCACAGTGGACATACACCTACAATGAAAATTTCAGGTCCCTCCATGATTTCTATGAGGGAGAACTTGCAAAATCGCAGGATGTTCAAATACTTATTTTCCTCATTGTATATTGTGATGTTTGAGCTACTGTGTCCAAGTTATTTCCCTTGTGGATCAATAAAGTTTGTCCAAGTCAATTTACTGCTCAGAAAGACCTACGCCGCTCCTTTCATTATAATTTGCACTTCGAATTTAAAAAACTAAAATAACATAAAAGTAATAAAAGACAGTGGTAATCAGTTGCTTTATACATTCAGAGATTATTGGAGATTTTCCTGGCCATGTGTGATGTGAAAACACATCCAAGTGTGGGATAAATAATCATCATGGACTGATTTGCATGTTTGAATCTCTTCTATTTTCATCTAATCTGTTTTTGAAAGTTGAATAAAAATGCAGAGTAGCCATTGTGATTAACGGCGTAGAAGTGTGGTTACCGTGGTTACCGTGGGCGGAGGAGACCGTGTGAGAGCGAGCGTGAGGAGGGATCAGAGTGGAGTTCAGCTGAGGCTGGATCGAGAGCTCTGTGAAGAAATATACAAACGTTTAGAAACTATTAAACTCCTTCAACTTTGACCGAAAATAAAGTCAAGTCCGTCCATCCATTTTCTTCCGCATATCCGGGGCTGGGTCGTGGGGGGAAACAGTCTAAGCAGGGACTCCCAGACTTCCTTCACCCTGGACACTTCCTCCAGCTCCTCCAGGGGGACCCCAAGGCGTTCCCAGGCCAGCCGAGAGACACAGTCCTGGGTCTTCCCCGGGACCTCCTCCCAGTGGGACATGCCCGGAACACCCGAGGGAGACGTCCAGGAGGCATCCGGTACAGATGCCCGAGCCACCTCAGCTCACATGGAGGAGCAGCAGCTCTACTCTGAGCTCTTCCCGTGTGACTGAGCTCCTCACCCTATCTCTAGGGGAGCGCCCAGCCACTCTGAGGAGGAAACTCATTTCGGCCGCTTGTATCCGTGATCTCGTCCTTTCAGTCATTACCCAGAGCTCATGACCACAGGTGAGGGTAGGAACGTAGATTGACGGTAAATCGAGAGCGTTGCCTTTCGGCTCAGCTCCCTCTTCACCACAACGGTCCGGTACAGCGACCGTATCACTGCCGACGCTGCACCGATCCGCCTGTCAATCTCATGCTCCATCCTCCCCTCACTCGTGAACAAGTCCCCGAGATACTTGAACTCCTCCACCTGAGACAAGGACTCTCCACCCACCCAGAGAGGGCAAGTCTTAACTGAAATTGTTATGTTTGGAAAATAAAAATATTTCCTTCACACCCTGTTGAGGTTTTCCCAAAAGCCCTTTACCATTTTGGCGTAACCTGGAAACTTTTCATTTTATTGAGACTAACTCAGTCAGGCCAAGCAGTTTGATCAGTAATACTTATGTTTATGACAGTGTAGTGTCTAATGTCGTTCCATGAGTTTAGATTTTAATCGTTCCTCATTTAGTCCTGGTTTATAGTTGTTTTAATTTTGACACATCAAATCACAATCAATTTCATGTTGCCCCGATTAGGGATTCGCTGATCCGATACTGGTATCTGATATTGGCACCAATACTGAAGGATTTGATGATCAGATATATGCTTTAAAATACCGGGTCTGGTTGGAAACTTAAATTTCTGTAATAAAACTATTTAGTGGTCGTAGTGCCGTATGCCCCTGTGACGTGCCCGTGTCACGCCCCTGTGCCGTACCTGCAGTGCTGAAGTTGAAGAGGGGGGGCAGTTCTCGGCCGCTGGGCAGACGGGTGTTGGGCAGACGCAGCTCGTCGAAGAAGGCGTGAGAACAGGCCTCTAACGGAGAGAGACGAGAGGCCGGAGTGTACTCCAACAGACGAGAGCACAAAGCTATGGCCTCGGGCGGCGTACGCGGTTTAAACACCTGGAACATGACACAGGAGAAACTCAACTGAGAGAGGGGCGGGCAGAGCATTTACCGTTTTTGGAAGGTCCTTGGTTTGCCAAGATTATAAGGATCAGCCATCTTCCACTTTAATTACATGACATACAATACAGGCAACAATTCAATTTGAACATGTGAGTTTCAGAAAGATTCATTTAGTCCACAACAGTCTGCATATCTCCTGTACCTTAGTCCATGGATGAGCTTTGATCTGAGGAAACTTGAATTCTGTGTAGTTTGGGTTCATTTCACGGATCTGTTCTCTGGTCGGAGTTCCCAAAACCTAAAAAGAAAAAGTACAAAAGCTTCAGTCAGGACATGCCTTTTATACAGTCAAAAACAAAGTTAAACAGAGTGAGACCTTGATGATCTCCACGAGCTGGTCCACTCCGCTGTCCCCGGGGAAGATGGGCTGTCCCAGCAGCAGCTCTGCGAGCACACAGCCGGCTGACCAGATGTCGATGTTGGCCGTGTAGTCTGTGGCTCCGAAGATGAGCTCCGGAGCGCGGTAGTACCGGGAGCAGATGTATGACACGTTGGGCTCTCCACGCACCAGCTGTTTAGCACTGAGGACGGACAGGAAGTGTTAAACTTTTCTCACTACTAAGTACTTTTCTTAATTTTGGAGTTTGTTTTTTCTTGCAGAGAAAGAATTATGTGTTTCACCCATTTGCCTGTGTTTTGGGGTTTTGACAGTTTTCTATTTGTGAATAAGAATTATATAAATTAAAACTGTTACAACGTTTTCTAAGTTAAAACTTATAAAACATTAGTGCATAGTTTTTGGCCAATACAGAATTTTCAAAATGTTGACCTAAATATGTTGTGTCAGCAGTAATACCCCATAGAACATAGACTGTATATATAAATGTACTGTACAAGCTAACGCGCTAGCTTTCCACATAGGAAATTTGCATGTGGGCACTTCGGCTCCGGGTAAGGTTGCAAAGGGGTGGAAAATTTCTGGAAAGTTTCCGGAAAGTTTCCATGGAAACTTTGGCGTGGGAATTTTGGGAACTTTCAAATTGGTAACTTTGCACAGAAGTTTTGGGAATTTATGAGAATTATTGTGAGTCATTTACCAACATAAACATTTCATTTTGTCATCAGCAGCATTATTGTAAAAGGGAAACAATTAAAACACATGACTGAAATGATTCATCTAGTTTCTCAGTAAGCTAGCTCTAGCACATTTTGCAGTAGCTAGCATCATAAGATCACTTCAGTGAAATGGCGCAAATCTAGTTTACCAGTGAGCTAGCACTATATTTATTTTTTTCTACTTTAATATTCTTTAATATATAGATCTTTAATATATAGATCAGGGATGGGCAAACTTTTTGACTCTTGGGCCACAGAGGGTTCTAAAATTTGACAGAAGGGCCGGACCAGGAGCAGCTGGATTTAGTGCTTTGGTAATCCACCTCATAAGAGCAAAAAATAACATGGGATATATAGAAAACATGTGCTTTATTTAAATTTAAAATGAACAAAAGCATTACAACAAAATGTCCGTCTTTCAAGTTCCACGGTATTTAGCTATTTATTGAAATGACTCTTAAAACACAGAAAATTGAATAAAATACAGTTTTTTAAAAATTACTAACAGTTACTATTTTAAAGCACTGAAAGTTCTGTTCTCCTTCAGGTTCTTTCGTTGACTGCTTGTTAGCATAGTTAGCATGTTTTGTGGCAAAGTGACGGCTGATATTATATTCTTTAAAACCGCTACAGTCTCTTGGCATATCAGGCATACAGCAGCTGATAAGTATTTGGTGAAAAAATATTTACTTGTCCACTCCTTATTAAACACTTTTCTTTTCTTAGCTCCGCTCATCTTTACAGAGGTCAGTGTATCTAGAGCGTTTTCCAATAGCTGACTATTGGAAAACGCCAGAATTGCAGGGAAATTAAAACATTAAAACATTAACAAGGTTTATTAATATAATTTCTTCAAGTTCGGCGGGCCGGATTAAAAAGCTTAACGGGCCGCATATGGCCCCCGGGCCGTAGTTTGCCCATGCCTGATATAGATCAAATATAATTTACTTCATGATATCCTCAAAACTTGACTGCATGTAGTCCTCTTGCTGAAATGTCTGGCCTCAGTAGTCTGTATTTGCTGTGAGCTCAGAATTCTAGACGTTATTGTGCATGTGATAAAGGAATGCAAAATGCATGTAGAGGGTGTGGCTCGATGGCTCTGCACAGCGCTCTCAAGTCTCACGCTTTGAGTGACACACGCATTTCAACGAGTTCACACGCCACACATGGTATTTCTCACGCTGAAATTTTGTTAAGCAATTCAAAACTCTAGCCACTGCTCACAGCGCTTCTGTGCCCAGAAAATCGATCTGTGTGGCTCAGAAGAGTTAGTTATCCAGGCAAGAATGTCACTCACACCCCCCTGCTCCACCGATATAAATCTCACGCAAACCAAACTTCAAAACTTGAGAGCCCTGGCTCCGCAGAAAATAGTGTCCTACTTTATTCACAGAAATTTGATTATTTTAGCCAAGATTATGCTACAATATTTTTTCTACCAACTATATTGATGCCCCTAACCTTCAACTTTGATAATTCCCAGTTTATTCCCATTAATTCCCGAAAATTCCCATTAATTCCCGAAAATTCCCATGGAAAGTTTCCAACTTTGAAAATTCCCAGAATTTTGCAACCCTAGCCCTGGGTGACACTGGCTCCCATCAAATTACACTGGAATATTGTGGCCCCTCTCGCTGCAACTGCTGCTGTGAGCCTCGTCATTTTGGTCTTAAAACATTCATATTAATCCGCTCTACATGATCCTGGGGATTTTATTTCCCTATTCCCTATGGGTGGACCTGAACACTATGGGTGGCGTCACACTCACTTAAACCTCTTCTTTATACAGTCTGTGCCATTGAAGTAAAATACCCCCTTCTTTACAAATATAAATCCACCTGCATGACTTTTGTTTCACATTGGCAGTTAAAATGTGTGATCTACAAAAAAATGCATGTTACTGATCCAGATTCCTCACCTGCCGAAGTCACAGAGCTTGAGGACGGCGGTCTCTGGGTCGACGAGCAGGTTCTGGGGTTTGATGTCTCTGTGGCACACGCCCTGAGAGTGGATGTACGCCAGGCTGCGAAACAACTGGTACATGTACACCTGAGGAGAGGCACAGGGGCACTCAGGAACAACAGAGGGGGTATGTCCAAACAGAGACAATAAAGTCTTATTTTTAAAAAGTGCATAATGCAATTATTCTGCTTATTCTGCTTGTCTCTATAGAGATAATTATTGTTTTGCCTGGAATGTTTCACAGTATGGAATTTATTTCATCATGGAAACAAGCAGCTGACGCCACCAGCTGACGACACCAGGCCAAGTTCCTAATTAGGTCAGTGGAGAGGAGAGTCTGCTCACAGTAAGAATGCATGTTTGTCTAGTATAATCTTTGCATAAAACTGTATAGAATACAGCCAATTGTGAATTACATCTCCATTTTGTTTGTTATTTTGTTTCACTTGAAAGCCTACAGGGGTCAGCAATCACATTAACTTTACAAAATATCCATTCTGGTCTGTAAATCAAATAATACTTTATTCAAATACAGGGGGTCCTCGGGTTACGACGGTCTCGGGTTACGACGTTTCGTGGTTACGAACGCGCCCCCATTAAAAAAAATATGTATATATTACGCGTCATTCCGTCTTACGCGGTTTAGCGTGGTAAGAGATGTAAACAAACACGAACGGCGCGCGGCGCACGGCGCAAGAATACGCTCTGTTGTGGTTGTAGGGAGAAGAAGACGGCCTTGTGTGCGTGTCCAATGTGGGCGGAAGTACCTGATGTGGGCTCTGATCTGCTCCTATGAAAGCGGCAGTGATAACCAAGCAGCGTAGTGGTCTAATTATTGAGATGGAAAGGTTATTGGTGCTTTGGTTGGAAGATCAAAGGCAAAATCCGGTTTACGACGAAATTCGGGTTACGACGCGTCTTAAGAACGGATCAACGTCGTAACCCGAGGACTCCCTGTATATATAACCAAGAGGACCTTTGGGGTATGAAGTGACATTTCTGCTCTCAGCTCATTTTGCCCTTTAATTCTAAATTAAAACTTTGACATTTGAAGGCAAATCTGAACCCTCTTAGGACAAGCTACTAAAATCTCCTCTGCTCACTCTTCTTCATAAAACACCTCCTCCAAATGCATCACTTAATATAAACTCTTTCACTGAGGAGGAGATGCAGGAGTTAAACTTTGCTTTGCCGTGTGCGTCTGAGAGGAGCGAGTGTGTGATTGTGAAGCCCGTTACCTTCACATAAATGATAGGGATGATGCTCTTGGCCTTGTTAAACTGCCGCGCCACTCGGTACACTGTCTCAGGGACAAAATCCAGCACGAGATTGAGGTACACTTCATCTTTCTGTGACAAACACAAAACACAAATACAGTTTCAGATACACGTGACAAAACTGCTTATGCTACTGATACTTTGCACTGATGTTACATTGGGGGTGTTCTACATATATGTCTATGGTGAAATGCGGCGCAAACAGCTTCAAAAAAACATTTAAAAAGGACCCATTCATTCATTTTCATCTGCTTTTTTCTGAGTCTTCGAGTCGCGGGGGCAGCAGTCCAGACAGATCTGCCGCCCAGATCACAGCGCACCGGCCCTCACGGATCCTCCTGCGGGTGGTGGGTCCACCGGCGAACGGCCACACATCGCTTGACATAACCAGCCTTGATGTATCTTCTGTCATGGGGGCTACCCGTGTACACAGACACTGGGGGCAAGGTGGGTTAAGTGTCTTGCCCAAGGACACAATGGCAGCATTCATCTGTGGGAGCTGGAATTGTATAGCCAACCTGTGGGTCAGTGGATCTGACCACTCAACGTATGTTAAACTTTACAACCTTATGTTCAATTTAAATTTCAATTTCTCTTTATTGTCACATGTGCATATACATACAAGAATATATAGCCCAGATGAAATTGCTGTCCTCTCCCACCTCAGTGCAAAAATTCAAGTAAAACATTCAAGTAAAAAACGAAATGTAAAGACATATTGGACTAGACAAAAACAAAAAAATCACAATAGACAAGGCAAAAAAATGTGCAAAGACAAAAATGTGCAAACACTCAGGTAAACATATAAACCAAAAACAAAAAAACAAACAAAAAATAACACAGACAAAACAGAGATTACAGATGAAAAGTGAGGTAGTGCCAAAATATATGAAGTAAACAATTTAATTGTCCATATAAGTAAAAAAGTGAGGTAGTGCATCATGAAGTGAGGTAGTGCATGATGGTTCACAGTGTTCTTAGTGAGTGACAGGGGACTGAGGGGGGGCAGAGGGGAAAAGTGGGGGTAGGGCAGGGAGAGAGTTAAGTCTCTTGACAGCCTGGTGGAAAAAACTGTCCCTGAGCCTGCTGGTTCTAGCCGGGAGGCTCCGCAGTCTCCTCCCTGATGGCAGCAGGCTGAAGACGTTGAGAGATGGGTGGGTGGGGTCACCTGCAATCTTGGTGGCTTTGTGGGTGAGGCGGGAGTGGTAAATGTCTAGTAGAGGGGGGTTATTTTCTGATCTTTTTTATAATGTTGTTTCCTCATCAACAAACAGCACTCTGTTCCAACTCGTGATGTCATGCGGTAATACAGAAAGTGCTCCACTATGTTTTTATACTCCATGCACCTTCACTAGACTCATTTGGATAATTTCAGCCCTAGAATTGCCGACCTCTACTGAACAAAGGGTAAAAAAAGGAGCTGTCAACTTGAAAACTACAGCTTCATGACATCACAAGGTGGAACGGAGCATTTTGAGCTTTGGAGATGTAGACAGACTAATAATACACGATTACTCAAACATCTGTTAAACAAACAAAACACAACTTCAGGCATGTTTCTGAAGAGGTTACCGCATTACAACATGGCTTAAAGCTCCAGAGTTTTGATCAAGATAGGACCTTAAAAATGGGTCTGAAAACTGTGATCAATACGGTCCATGGTCCCGTTTAGATATTTGATTTTCAACAAAAATGGTGAGTGTGACTAACTGAAAATCTGTTGGTTAATACTAGCTTTTGTGACTGTAATTTTATGTGTGAACGGCTTGAATAACAGCACAAATCTGCCCACTTGTTGTAGTTCCAACCAAAGCCTAAACCAGCTCTTTCTGGTCAGATTTTAAGTCTAACAAACCTCAGACAGAGCAGTGCTTACAGTTAACATCACACCCCTGAGGAATGTCAAATGTCTCTTTTCCTGTTAAATACCTTCTCCCCGCTGGAGTAGAAGAAGTAACGTAGTCTGACGATGTTGCAGTGGTCCAGTTTCCTCATAATCTGTAGTTCTCGATTCTGCGAAATAAAATTAAAACAGAAATTAGTCATGCGTGGAAAAATTGCTGCAATCGAAAATGTCAAAAGAATGTTTGTCAAAAGAAACCACAGCCACATACTAATTAAAACTAAAATGAGTAAGCAGAAAAAGAATAGGTTTGCAAGAGGAGTAAAGGATGTTATTTATGTGAAGAAAATGGAGGACGATATTATCTAGCCGCTGTTTACAGAAGCATTTTGAACCCCTGGACAAAGACCACAACAGGACAATCAAACACTAATCAGGTCCTCAACAACACGGCAGGTGAGGCCGCGAGTACGCAATGAACCAGAGTGATACCAGATGTAAACAACGGCAGGTCAGTTTCACTCTAAAAGCCTTTGTAGCGGGGCTAAACTGGGTAAATATAAAACCCAGAGCTTCAAGCCAGTTCTAGCAAATTGAAAACGGCTTCAGGATCGAGCCGAAACATCTGATCCGACGACTGTTGAAATCATTTCTGCTTTGAATCGCTCCTGGACGAATGAGGGAATAATATCTCACTGAGAAACTGGATACAAATTTAAACATGTACTTAAAAAAAAAAAAAACACAATGGAAAAAGTTGGACATTTTCCGTTTGCGTTTTGAGAGGTCTTTATCCATATCATTACTAAAACACCACATTACCACTACATTATAATATATAATAAAGGACTTTAGTAGGGCTGAACGATCTATCGCAGGGGTCTTCAACGTTTTTCAGGCCAGGGACCCCCAAACTGATGGCGAACTGGGCCAGGGACCCCCTACTATATATAAGGCATAGAATTGTGTTTTATATTAAATTGAGCTTAGTGTCATGTATAAACATTGCTACTCTGTTATGGTACATCCAATACAAGGAAATAATACACAGGTTAATACTGTATTTTACACTATAAAATATAAAATTATATTATTTTTAAGTGAAATCAAAAGATTTCGCGACCCCCCAGCAGTACCCCCCTGTTGAAGACCTCTGATCTATCGTTTTAGATCGAAAATTGCGATCTCAGACAACACGATTTTGGGATCAGACCAAACAGACTACAGTTACAACTTCTTTTGCCAGTGTAACTCCGTATGACAGAAGCAGCCATCGTCACCAGGAGATAAGGACTGCCGTAACACACGACATCGCCAAGGAAACAGTGCCTGTAAACACGGTGACCAAAGAGTCGTAAAAGTCTCCTCCGCACTATGGATAAGAGGTATATGCTTTCCCTCTGTTGTTAGCTGACAAGGCTAGTTTTACATTACAAATGCTCTAGAAAGGCTACCGCGATTAGCATTGCTATATTTAGCATCGCTATATATGTATTTGTTAAGTTTAAGTTGCGTTGTATTTTATACATTTGTTATAAAATACAACAATCAAGCTCCCTTGAGCCATAAAAGACTGACCTTGCACCACTTTAAAAGACTTTTTTTTGCTCTACTGAAGACACAGATGCTCTTTTAGTTCTTCAGGTGTAATAACTGCGGTTGCTCAAGCACTCAGTGTAGCCTATGTATAGTATGTTTCTTTTTAATAAACAGGACTACATTTGAAATAAATGATTGACTATAGTTTTCATTCTTGCATTACAGTTTAGTGGAATTTAGTGTTTGAATGGTATGATGCAAGTTTCTGTGATGTTTGCAAATGTTCATGTGCACTGAAACGTAATTTGAAAGAAATCGTGGATGAAATGAAAATCGCAATATCTGCCAGAAAAATCGCAATTCAATTTTTTTCTTAAAATCGTTCAGCCCTGGTCTGATGAAAATTTGTATAAAAACAAACAGTTTCCTTAGCATTGAAATATCAGAACGCTTATCAAAATACAAAAAGCTTAATGAATAAATAGACTACTGTAAAGTGTTGGATTACCTTAAACCTTTTATCCTGTAAAACCTTCTTAATTGCCACCATCTCCTGGCTGTCGATGAGTCGAGCCTGGTACACGACGCCAAAGGAGCCATTCCCGATAACCTGCAAAGTTCAGGAAGAAGAACAGTTACTACTTTGTGTTTACACATCTATGAAAGTATTTTTGTCTTATTAGTCATTACTGTACTTGTTTTTGGGAAGTAAGTAGTTAGCAATATGGCAAAATAATAAATCCTTGTATTTATTATTTTGAGTAAATTTCAAATCAATACCATATAAAAGTGGTGTATTTGTATTTTTAAAAACAGCCCTAGGTTACAACCATCAACACTCCAAGACAATATCCAGTCGTGAAGTAGCCAGCCCTCCTCACCGCACGCTCGAGTGACTGAGCAGATGTAGGTGTTGCTGTTGTAAATACCCCCCTGGTTGCCACAGCGCCGTTCTCACCTTGATGTCGGTGTAGGACACTTCCTGTGGGCGGTCTGGGCCCTGTCCCGGAGTAGCTACAACTGTCGTCACTTTGCCACTGTCTCCTGAAACACAGAGCAGGAAAACACAGTTAAAAAAGGACATTATGACAACAGATTGTTATTGTTATTACCATTATTATTAAAATCTGTAAGTGACAACTGAAATAATTGGAAAAAAGGGATCAGAAGTGGCCCATAGAAATATTGTAGCATTTACAATTTAAATATGTAGAACTGATACTTTGCAGCTGATGCTAACAGAAGGTACTACTCTGTCTGAAGCCGTTACTCAAATTAGACTTTAATCCGATCTTTGTTTTAAAACAATCTGACCACAAAGGACTGATTTCGATGGAACTACAAGTGCTATTTGCTAAAACACATTTTGTTTTTTTTCAGTCTATCTCAAAACTTCAGTGTTTGCCAAAATGTGCATTGTGTCTCCGTGGTAACTGCTGAACATTCCACCATAGACATGCATGTAAAGCACCCCCAGCATAATGTCACTGCAAAGTATCAATAGGGAAAACAACAGGACAATGCAACTCCTTTTTGTAAACTATTTCAGATGACACCAACTTTACCATAAGCTCACAAATGCAATAAATACATTATCAGCTTTTTATATTTTAAAAGGTCCATTGTGTAACTTTTCTGGTGGAGGGGCCGTCAAATGTTTTTCATCATGGAAATGTTATTACTGTTTCACAGTATGGCATTAAACATTTCTATCTTCATGGAGATCAAACAAGACCATGGTCAGATCTGTGGAGAGGCGACTCCACTCACAGTCAGAATGCCTGTTTTTCTAGGTATTTTTGAGCCATAAAACCACCTGTAATTGAATAAATGCAAGGTATGGCATCTGTTTAATGTCATACTGTGGAACATTCCAGGCAGAGCAATGACACATCCATAGAAACAAGCAGGTGACAGACCCCCGACCAAAAATTTACATAATACACATTTAACTTTTATTAGTGTTTTAAACTCATAGGATACCGAGTGATTTTCTGGTTCAAACTTTACACCACACACTTACAAGCCTCCAGCCGGGTTAATGGTTGGAAAAAGTGCCATTAGTGAAACAGAGTCCGTCTAAACCTGAGCCTGCTTGGTTTCTGTACTAGTCCTGTTCTGGCCGTGTGGATATTTATGTTAATGCTCCACACTGCAGCCGCCCTCACAGGGCCTCAGAGACATGGGGCAGTTCATGTAGGAGGCAGAGGCTAATTAGACTGGAGAGGGGCCCAAAATAGAACACTTTTTCAGAACCGGCATAAGGCCACATGGTAGTTTCATCAAAATAACTTGTGCTGAAAATTACTATCTATCCATCTAACAAGTCAACTGAATCCAGGTTTGATATATTAGATATTGCGTGAAGAGTCCCTCAGTCGTCCAGGTAGAATCCATGATAAAAGGAGAAATTCAATTTGTCAACTGGACAAAGTTTGTTTGGTTGAAAACGTTTCGCTGCTCATCCAAGAGGCTTCGTCAGCTCTGGTTCTAGTGCTGGTTAGACACAGTTTATATCTAGCTGCAGGGAGGAGCTCCTTACACTGAAATAGCTCTGAAACCATCTCCTCTAATCCGTCTCTTTGTTTTTTAATTCAAATTACTCTGGCGACTAGTTTAGCCTCCCTATTCAAGCCTAACGACCCTCTCCACCCCTCTGCCCTGGATTGTCTGCCCTAATGCTTCTCTGGCTGTTTTTGACTTGGTTTAAGAGTCGAATTATAAATGGGAGACAAGTTATGTCTAACTCCCCCATTTCTGTTTAACGACATATTCTCTTTTTTGACAAAAATTGCCTCTTTAACCCCCTCTCAAACCAGTTTTGTTCCCTGGCTAAGATCTGAACCTCACCGTCCTCAGCCTGTAGGGCAGACAATCCAGACAATCCAGGGCAGAGGGGTGGAGAGGGTCGTTAGGCTTGAATAGGGAGGCTAAACTAGTCGCCAGAGTAATTTGAAAAACAAAGAGACAGATTAGTGGAGATAGTTTCAGAGCTATTTCAGTGTAGGGAGCTCCTCCCTGCAGCTAGATATAAGCAGTGTCTAACCAGCACTAGAACCAGAGCTGACGAAGCCTCTCGGATGAGCGGCGAAACGTTTTCGACCAAACAAACTTTGTCCAGTTGACAAATTGAATTTCTCCTTTTATCATATATTAGATATTCTATTGTATTAAAAAATGTATTTTTTTAACAGTACAAAATTGTATTGTATCAAACCTTATCACAACTGAGTTAGAAATTTTAGTTTCATGACAACTAGAGATGCCGAATCAGATTCCATTTGTTTAGAATTTAGAGGAACCGACGGCCGATGACCTCTGCCAAGATTTTTGGGCCAGTATGTGTTGATAAATTCAAATTACTGAATTCAAATTTAGTACGGCGGACTCATCCACAACCTTCTTTTACTATAAACCGTGAAGAGTCCAGTGTAGTTATATTTTTGCAGTACTCTTTGGACTAAAGTGATCCAACAAAGCTTTATTCATGTATTTTTCAAGCATATTTAGGCTGCTGGTTGGGCCAAACAAAAGATCAGCCTCTGCAGGAGATTTATGAACGATAGCAGATAAGATAAAAAGTGAAAATATCAGGTCAATACATCAACCAACCGATAGTGATAACACTAATGGCTTGACGTGGGTGAAGAGTGAGGAGAGACATTCAGCAAATTGTTAGCATAGGTAATTGATGGTTGAGGCAGAAAATGTGTCATATGCAAACACCGAGGCCATTTTCATCAAAGCAAAGCTGCTGTTGGTTCCATTCTTAGGCAAGACTGACCCTATGATGTCTACCAGATCATTCATATGTATTTCCTGTCCAAACACACACAAACACAAACACTCAATTTGCAGGTGCTTGTATCTGTGAGTCTAATCACTCTCCTTGTGAATAAATGGGAGGGTAAATGATTGAATGTTTTGCATCTGTTGCAGCTTTTAAATAGTGCCCTGGCAGACACCTCGAACAGGGAAAAAGGTTTATTATGTAGGTATATTATGTAGAAAACACACTCCCACCCAGATACTAACACAGATATTAATTTATACAAGAAAATAATATCAAACCAGGATTCAGTTGACCGGTTAGATAGATACAGAAGAAATGAATGACATAGCACTGATACTTTGCAGTGAGATCATGCTGGGGGTTTTCTGCATGTATTTCTATGGCGGAATGTTCAGTAGTTATCTTGGTGACACAATGCACACATTAGCAAACACAGACAAAAATAAGATTACTACAAATCAAGAAAAACACAAAATGGATTTAACCCTCTGAGACCCAAGCATTCATTTCCTGGATGAAATTTTTTTTAAACCTCTAACATGTTTTTTTCCTAAGCCTCTAATGCAGAAAATAAATTGTTTTATCTTTTTTTCTTTTTTGTGAGGAATCTGTGGAAAATCAGTGTGCAAAATTGCAACACTGGGCTTTAGTGGTTACCAATAATACAAATTCACATTTAATAAAAGCCAACTTTGTATTAGTTTTTGCTCACTCCATAAATTCAAAATATATTTTAATTTTTTTTTTTTTAAATTACAGAACAGCACTAAGTGAACATGAAAATGTTTTGAACTTTAAAAAAAAAAAAATTTAAACTTAAAACTTATATTTAATACATCAACAAAAACCTGCAGCCACACTGGCCCTTTGTGGAGCAGTTTGCCCATGCCTGCTGTATATGAACAAGAACATGAAATGACGTACTGCAGGACTCTTCTCTTTATCATGTCACTCATCAAACATGAAACTGAAGAAAGCAGTTTTTGTCATCTCTGAAGCACAAGAAGAAACATCAGTGGTTGAGCGGTCAGATCCACTGACCCACAGGTTGGTAGTACAATTCCAGCTTCCACACATGAATGCTGCTGTTGTGTCCTTGGGCAAGACACTTAACCCACCTTGCCCCAGGTGTCTGTGTACACTGGTGTGTTAATGTGTGTGTGAATGGGTGAGTGGTTTCTTGTTGTAAAGCACTTTGGGTGCCTTGAAGGTGGGAAAGCGCTATATAAAGATGTGACCATTTACAAGCGGACATCGCACTCCATGTAAGAGGTGGATGTGTATCCGCTCTTACCCACACTGGCCTCTTTTTTAAAAATCTTTATGAGGAAAGTGTCCAATGCTGTCCTTTCGGACATCAGGAGGCGGAGTGTTGTACACTATCTTTTTAGCACTTAGTGGTGATCTTTCCTCATCCATTGAAGGTCTACCTCTCTTTACGGGGTTAGTTTGAATGAGAGAGGCAGAGAGCTGTACATGGAACCGTCTCCCGTTCAGCACTTCCTTCACAGGGATCAAAAAGATCAGTGATCAAGGTCAGTTTTATTGTCAATTCCATATGTGTTCAACATGAATCGAAATTTCGTTTCTCTCTGGCCAGGTAGTGCAAAAAGACAGTGTACAAAATACAATAAAAGGACGAAACAAAACAAAAACTAAGACAAAAATCTAAAATCTTGAATCTAAAATCTGAAAGCAGTGCAACAGAATAAATAAATACCTATTTACAGATGTCCAAAAATGTGCAGTGTGCATCAAAAATATGCAATGGAAGATACAGCAGTGAAATGGTAATGTGCAATAGAATGTGCATTGAAAGTGAAGATAAAAATAAATGTGCAGCAGTAGGGGATCTGCAGGGTCTTGCAGTCGCGCTTGTATTGCAGCCAAGCATTTACCACGGCAATGATGATGGTGCGCCAAAAGATGTACATTTACCACCGTTTGCACCTCATGTGCAACTTGTACTTGGCTGTGAAGGAATCCAGCAAGTCGATCCCACCCATGAATTAACTGTACATCTTCACAATTGATGGTCTTCACTTGTTCCACCGTGCAACCTTGTCGACTGGGTTTGGGCCATCAAAAGTGGAGAGAAGTGTGACTGACCGGTTATCATACCACCTCACCGAACAGATGTTGTGTTCTTCTGACCCTCTGAAGTCAAAGCTTCCTCCTCTTCTTAGTTTTTTCAGCTCCTTCTCTTCTGCTAACCTGAGGCTTGGCACACGCCCAGGACAAACAGTGCCAACAAAGTGTATGCCACACTCGAGCAGTTTAAAAAGCAGAGGCACAGAGGTGAAAAAGTAGTTTTGCCCTGTAGGTAGTGTTGATGCGAGCTTGATGACCATATCCCCTGATATGCCAAGCTCAGCCCTAGCAGGCTTACCCTGCACACTCCCTTGGTACTAACATGTACCTCACTGTCCTCAAAGGAGTGGCCCGTGGCTTTAAGGTGGAGATGTACGGCAGCCTGAGGTCCACTCTGGCTCTCCCGTCTGTGTTGGTACATCCTCTTGTGAACAGCCACTTCACAAAGGTTAGGGATTTGCAACATTTACATAAATCACTCTAAATTAGGGATGCACCGACATGAAAATTTTAGCCGATACCGATATCCAATATTAATGATGCCGTTATGGCCGATAGCCAATATTTGCCGATATCTTTTTTTTTTTTTTTTTTAATTCTAAGATAACATTTTATACAGACTGAAAATCATGCAAAATGATTTTTTTAATGTCTCCTTTTATTTTCAAAACGTGTTTTGACTCCATAAAGCTTAAATTACTTTATTCACAAATCCCCTGTGAGAAAGTTTAGATTAAAAAAAACAAAAAACAAGGATGATAAATCACCCTGTCACTCTTAATCTGCATTTCACATGGCTCCCATATCACCACATGTACTTCAGGTTTAGGGGCCATTTTGTATTGCCAAGAAAAGGAGCTGCAACACATTTTGTCAAATTACAATAAACTTAAACATGGACAGATACAAGATAAACACAACGTTTTATAACCAAGATCCCTGTACAGCTCGACCTTATTAAGGACAGCTCCCAGTGCTCTGCCTGAAGTGGGACAGAACTTATATTTGTTTTTCAAAGCAAGGTATTTATAGTACTGAAATATCGGTCGTTAATATCGGCCCAGATTTACATATCGGACCAATACCGATATGTAAAATGTTTTGGCAATATCGGCCGATACTAGGGATGTCAACAATTAATCGATTAACGGTTAATTGTCGATTAAGACGTTGGTCGATCAAAATGCATTAATTGTAATTAACCGCTAACCGCGGACACGCGGACATGCGCACCCGCGTGGTCATGAAACAAGGCAACCGCGCTGCGCCAAGCTCGACTCACAGCCGACCGCAGGCGCCAACGGCACTGCTCAGCAGCCCCGGGTGTACCGCGAGGCGAGATCGAACCCGGAATGCGTGCCGCCGCTGCTACCGGTTTCGCCGCAGCCCGAGCCCCGAGCCCCGAGCCCCGAGCCCCGAGCGGCTGGCCTGCGGCTCGGAGCGCGGGGCGCGGCGAAACCAGCACGCGCCCCAGTGGTTTAATCCTGGTCTAGTCCTGGTCTAGACCCGGTCGAGTCCCGGTCCAGTCCAGGTCCAGTCCAGGTCCAGTCCAGGTCCAGACCTGGTTCAGACCTGGTCCAGTCCACGTTCAGTCCTGGTCTAGTCTCTTAGCCAATCAGGACAGAACACAATGTTACTCTATAAAAAAAATTTTACACTATAAAAAAAAAGATTGGATAGAGCGAGGGATTACTGTATTTTGTTATTCAGCATCAATACATTTGTCTGCTTTTTACTAAGGAATAATTAATTGAGGAATATACAATATAATAATACTATGATATATTTATGACTCAGTGTTATGTTACTATAGCTTATATTCTTAAAGACCCTATTGAAACACTCAAATTCAGGTGAAAAACGCCGCTTATCAGTTAATCGTTAATCGACCGATAAGGTCAATCAACTATCAGTTAATGAATTAACCGATAATTTGCATCCCTAGCCGATACCAATGTTAATGCCGATATATCGTGCATCCCTACTCTAAATCATGTGTATTATACTTTCAAAAATATATATATATTTAACTTTTCTAACACTAAACATGTTATGAATGAAAGAAAAAAATATTACAGATTGTATACTTACTTTTAGATTGGTTAAAATTGATCCAGAAAAGAGAGCTGGGTGGTCAGTAGATGGCAGCTGTGTCATTTGATTTTGAAATGTGACATTCCCTCCAATATTAAAAATTTCCCTCCAAAAATGTTGTATGATGCAGTGCAGAGTGTGGGATGCTGGGATATGGCGGCACGGTTGCCGAGTGGCTAGCGCTCACGCTTCACAGCAAGGTTCCGGATTCGATCCCCGTGTGGCACATTGGTATGGCCGTAAGATTCGGGTCGCCCAAGCCTTTCTGTGTGGAGTTTGCATGTTCTCCCCGTGTCTGGGTGGGGTTCCCACCGGGCACTCCGGTTTCCTCCATCAACCCAACACATGCACCATAGGTAAAATCCTCCAGCTTAGGTCCTGACCAAGCCTAAGCAACAAGACCATGGAGATGGTCCCAGGTAATGTGCTGCCCATAGCTCCTAATAACAGGATGGGTCAAATGCAGAGAAAAATTTCTCCTGTGTCACTTCTTCTTTGCAGTTTTTGTTACATTCAGTCAGTGTGAGGCACTACTAGACAGCTTAAATAAATGTTGCAATTCTGTAACTCTGTGTCTCAGAGGGTTAAACAGCACATTTTCAGGAGCCTATGTTCAGTACGAGCGTTCATGGTCCTGTTCAGGTGTTTGATTTTCAACAAAAAGATGAGAATGACTTACTGAAAAACTGCTGGCTAATGCTAGCTAACTTGTGGCTGTAGTTTTATTTGACACTAGACAAAACCTGTTGTAGTTCACTTCTTTTTGGCTCATATAAAGCCTAACTTGAGTAACAGAGCTTCAGACAGAGGAGTGCCTATAATTAGCACCACACCCCCAGGAAATATTGATGACATCAGCTGCAAAGTATCAATTAGGGCAAAGTTGGATCTTTCCTGGATAGTTTTAGAATGCACTTTGAGTTTGATCTATAGGTGAAGAATTTAATTGTACAAGACCACATATGACATTAGAACCTATTATTTTGTGTACTAAAAAGTGTGTTTTGTAATCATTGTAATTTCAAAATTGTTATCAAGTATTAAAGGCTTTTCCTTGGGTCCTTGCGCTTATGCCTGATATTTTTGTCATTTGGAATCCTTTTTATTTGGTCCATTTCCTGTTTTGGACTCAAACAACTCTGACGAACAGGAAAAATAAAGTGCTTCAAACCAAAACAGCATCAGACTTGTTCCATCCTTTACGGGCGGTGGACTGGCCTCGTGAGTCAGAATCTCAGACAATAAAGAATGGGTCACCTCCACGGGACGTCCCACATGGTCAACCGTAAACTCGCTCATAAACCCACAACACATGAGACCTAGGGGAGCTGAAAATATGGGCACACCAGTTCAACAAAGGCTCATATACTTTCCACACTATTTAGTTACACTTTAGTTAAAAAACAGAACTAGCTCATTTTAAACAGTTTACAGTGGTCCAAGTTATTCCTCACTTATTTGACCTCATGAGCTGCTTATACAATATATCTGTACTGGATCAAGGCACATTTTGCTTAACTCATGGGAAAATAAAAAGGCAGGCAAGTAACAAAAAGTAAACACAAAAAACTAGCCACAAAAAGTCAGTTTGAGGCGCCAAACTTTCAATGTAATCTCTTATTTTAAGGCAATAAAATGTTGCTTGTTAAAATAAAAGCATGTTTACCTCTGTTTACTGATACTTCACATACAATATTCTCTGAGGGTGTGACGCTAACTGTAGACACACGCTGTATGAGGCTTTGTGAGATTTTAATCTGATCTTTTTTTTAAACACAATTTGACTGGAAAGAACTGATTTATTTGGAACAACAGGGGAGTTATTTTTGACTGATATCAAGTCCCTCTAAAATTACTTGAGTCACAAGCTAGCTAGCATTAGATTTTCAACAGATTTTCAGTTATTCCCTCAAAAACACCAAAACAGGACCATATAGGCTCTCACTGACCACAGACTCCTGAAAAAAAAGTGTATTGTTCATTTTGTATTTTTGAATTAAAACTCAAGGAAGTTCAAATGTCTTCTTGGCAGTGTTTGCTAATGTGAGCATTTTGTCACCATGGCAAAAGCTGAACATTGCGCCACACACATACATGTAGAACCCCCTCCGTGTGATGTCAGAGCCAATAACAACACACCCTGCGAAAGAAGTAATCGATCAAGGACTGAAAGGAAAATTACAGTCATCTATCCAAACAACTCCTTACTACTCAATTTCAGCATATTCTCTTCTCTATTCTGAACAACAGGGAAACCAGATGTTGGACCTCTTTATCTGACTGAACCAATATTCTGCACTTTTTGCTCTTTTAAATTAAACTGTATTATGAATATTTATTTGTTTTATTTGTATTGTAAATGTATTTATTTTTTTAATTCTGCAAACACTTTGACTTCCTGTCCAAGTTTTGCTCTGCTTTGCCTTTATCAGGGTTTAATCTGTTCAGGCTCTTTGTTGTTTGATCGGAGCAGATTTGTGTCCAGACATCAGCAGCATCTCCGTCTGAGTCTGAGGAGGTGAGGAGGCAACTACGTCAACGCCACGAAGGTGACACTGGACAGCAACACTCTCCCAAACGCCACAACTACTATAATACTAGGGCTGCGCGACATGACAAAGTGAAGAAGTATCCAAGATTTCTGTCCAAATATAATAATCTCAATTTTACTTAATTTAAAAATAAGTTAAAATGGCTTTCAATATTCATTTCCAGAACATAAATTAGTCAAAGTTATTCCTTTAAAGGTGCATTGTGTAACTTTTTTCTGGTGGAGGGTCTGTCATGCTTTTCTCCATGGAGATGTTATTGCTTTGTCTGGAATGT
The DNA here is from genome assembly GCA_036785185.1 of Paratrypauchen microcephalus. NCBI lineage: Eukaryota > Metazoa > Chordata > Actinopteri > Gobiiformes > Gobiidae > Paratrypauchen > Paratrypauchen microcephalus. Next base: position 2,619,220 of record JAVJIX010000073.1, read on the forward strand.
TTCACATGTTTTCCTCATGGAGTTCGTTTTACTTGAGATTGTAAGGGTGAGGGGACAAAAGTAATAAGATCAGTTTAAAGAAATGTGCCCTTTCACCCATCCTTCAGTCTCTCTGGGTTAAATCTGTCAGTTTAACCGCTGTTTTTAAACTCCATACACCTTCACTAGTATCATTTGTATAATTTCATCCCTCTCTGCTGGACTAAAGTTTAAAGGTAGATGTTAAATTGAAAACTACTGCTTCATGACATCGCACGGTGAAACAGAATTATGAGCATTGCGGATGTAGACCAACTAATAATGGGGTTAATCAAACATGTGAATGAAACAAAACACAATTCCAAGTATGTTTTTGAGGAAGAAACAACATTATTTTACTATATTACTTTTCATGGAGACCAAACCAGACCAAGTTACAGATCAGATCTCTGGAAAGGCAACTCCGCACAATCAAAATGCCTGTTCTTCTAGGCCAGGGGTCAGCAACCTGCGGCTCTTTGATCCCTCTGATGTGGCTCAGTACAGTAGTCCCTCGTTTATCACCATGGTTACGTTCTAAAAATAACACACATTCTACATTTTTCTCAGACTGGCATTAACATTTTCTTACATTTCTCTCGTTTAAACACTCAAACTTTTGTAGATTTTCAACAAAAAAACACAGTATTATAGAATGAACCCAAAGATCCAAACCTGTTTTCAGGCCTTAAACATATCGCGTGTATTTCACAGTTCGTCTGACCGAGCCTCTTCGTCCTGAGGCCGCTCCACTGTCGCGGGTTTTGTCGGCGAGAAAACTTGCAAACATACAGCACTTCAGAGTCACACTGCGATCGAACATTTATATAAATTTGGCTGAACGCATTCTGTACTGTACAGAAGACGGACAAACCAGCAAAGGTCTACAGTCCTTTAGCGAATCAGGGTGCAGAAATGCGCGTTGATACACTATAAAAAAAATTGGAATAAAAAAATACGTGAAACAGCGAGGCCGCGAAAAGTGAACCACGATATAGCGAGGGACCACTGTATTTAATTGAAATGTATTTTATTTTAGTGCATTCATTTTCAAAATGTAATTCTATGGCACAAAGGCAAAAAAATAAACGTTATATGCAGTGTTATTTCATTTTAAATTTCAAAAGAGGTTTGTGGCTTCCAGTGTTTTCTTTACTGTGTGAAACAGGTCCAAATGGCTCTTTGAGTGGTAAAGGTTGCCGACCCCTGTCCTAGGCATTTGAGAGATAATAAAAAATAAACAAAAAAAACCCAAACAAACAGTGATTTAATAAATGTAAGGTAGAGATGTTTAATGTCATACTGTGGAATATTCCAGGCAGAGCAGTGACATATCCATAGAAACAAGCAGGTGACAAACCCCCAAACACAAAAGTTACACAGTGCACCAACCCACAAGATTATAAAGGACAAGAGGTTTCATTTACAATTAGAAATGATTGAAAAATTTACACAAATTTTGAAAGTATTTGCCCCCATTATACACACTACCCTTCAATATGACTATTCTTGTAGTCCTATAAAATCATTCAACAAATAAAATAAAATACCTAAAGGTTAGGTTTCAGAGATAGTAGCTAGCCTTACTGCTGAGGGGCATGTCTGGGCTTGTCTAAAGCCTTCTTATAGAAAGACTTACTGTTACTGTTTCCAGCTCATTCAGGAGGTGCAGGAGGTGGACGGGGAGACAAATGGAGGATATACAAATAATACAAGAAATATGTCAACGCTCCACTGTGCACCAAATCCAAAAACCTTATTTGACCCATCACATTTTTTACCCACAATGCCATAGCAAATTGATGATATTCTGGTGGGGTTTTATGCCAGATGCCCTTCCCGCTCTTGTCATTCGTAATAATGGTAATAAGTGTTTTGCCCAAGGATACAACAGCAGAAAAATTAATGTAATGTACAAACTCTAACATTAGCATAATACTGTCAATGAACACCAGAAGCCTAGACATTTAATAAGGGTGTCCAAGAATATTCAAATATCGATATATTGTATCATTTAATGTGATACAGTATTGATATTGTGAGCTGCTGGATCAATATATCGCCAAGAGTATTTTTTGGTATATTTGACTATATTATTTTGTTACAGCGCTACAGCTGTGTTGCTTGTTTAGAGAGAAGGAAACTCTTATGCAACACAATTGACACTGTTTTGAGGATTAAAATGGGCGTGTTTCATATCAACTTTGCACAAGAAGATTTAAAATATATCATATTGAATCGAAAGCTTACTTTATTGAGATATGTATCATGTCGTGGCCAATTTATTGAGCTATGTATCGTATGGGCAACTTCTTAATGATACCGAGCCCTAACACTGAATATAGCATACCACTATCTATATCAGGGGTGGGCAATTATTTTTCCCCAGGGGCCAAATGAGAAGCAGAAAATATTGTGGAGGGCCGGGCCAAAAGTATGAAGTCTACTCTGGTTATTAATTTTATTTCTACGTTGAAATCAGTAAATGTCATTGTTTACAGAAGCTGGTAAGTTCTGTGTTATTATTAAGTAATGAGAGAGTGAGGTTTTACAAAAACTGAATTTATTCAGTAAAATAATTCAAAACAATGGTAAAGGTGAAACATTTGCAACTCTTTCAGTCATATTAACCCCACAATGCTTTCAGAGATTAACCTTCTTAACTTTGTATTAAGACACCACAATGTCTTTGTTTACCAAATAATATAATACAAGCTATGTCACAAAATTTTTGTCCAACTGTCAAACTGTGTAGAAAAAAAGTCACAGTTAGCATGTTTTAGTGTTTTTTTTCTTGATCAGTGAGAGAAATCTCACCTCTGTTGAGCTTTAACAAGTGCATCAAAGTCAGGTTCATGTTTGAGGTGGAGATGTGAAGCACGTCCGACAGATGATCATCAGTACAAATGCATATGTACAATTTTGAAAGTAGGTTTTATTTTCTTAATTCCAAGCAACCTTTTGCGGGCCGGTCAGAGTCGGCTCGCATTTGTATTTGGCCCCCGGGCCTTGAAATGCCCGGGTCTGATCTAGAGTCTTAAACTGGGAATAACACATATGTTAGTTTGATCCTGGGTTAGTCCTAATGTAGTCCTGTTCTAGTCCTAGTTTAGTCATGGTCTAATCCAGGTTTAGGTCAGGGTTTAATCAAGATTTTGATTTAGTGTGTGTGCAAATTAGTGTGACTATATTTTTTATCAAAAGTCAAATAAAATAAGGTAATTTGAATTGTCTAAATCCATTTCCTGGAGTAAAGTGGGGTTCCGTACATAATCCTTCTCTGCTGTGCGTAGCAGGGTCAAATGAGCTTTGAACTGGAGATGACCCGATACTGGAGTCACGCTGCTGCTGTCTGCCAGTGGACGAGAAGCATTAGATGAACAGGGGGCTCCTATTACACTGACTGTGATGACGGATTGTCTACATAATTTCATACATAGCACATGGAAACTATCAGGATATCGTGTGCACTTTACTTTCCCAGCTCAATTTTAATACTAAAGAAAAGGCCAGTATCACTTTTGACAACGCATGGGTAATTATTTCAACATAAAATGTTTATTATTTTTATCACAGTATTTTCATGTGGTATTATAGTTCTGACATAGATTCTCATTTTAAAACTATTTAGGAAAGGTCTTATTTATGATATATATTTTGTGAATGTTTAATGCATAATGTAATATTTAGGTAACACCATAGACTGTATAAAGAAGTGGACTAAGGGAGCGTGTGACGTCACCCATGAAGCTCACGATGCGAGCTGTTATTGGGCGGATTTGGATCCAGTTCCATATTTGAAATAGGAATTTATTTACAGACAAAATAGCAAAATAAAAACACCAGGATCATGTAATACAAACATTTTAAGACCATTATGACGAGGCTCGCAGCAGTAAAGAGAGAGGGCTGACAATTTTTCAGTGTTATAAGATAAGATATGCCTTTATTAGTCCCACAGTGGGGAAATTCCAGTGTTGGAACGCACAGATCAAGAACAGCAGGAAAATGTAGCATGCAATAAAACAAGATAATAAATAATGGCTTAAAATAATTTAAAAATAGACTTATGGTCAACTGGACTGGAATTGATGGAGCCGGAAGCGTGTTGGCTATCAGTTTAGCTTTGTCCGGGATATATATTTAACTGTGTAGGGTAGGTTGGACTGTTTGAGAAGTTGATAAAGTACACCGTGCAATTCTGCATTTCCAACTTTTGATTTGACTTGCTCAGAGGCAGTTAACATGGGTTCCTCACACGTTGAAGAAGATGCCATGTGGAGGAGTGTGGTGTGTGAGCAGAACACTCGGATCTGGGATAGAGATGCAGAAAAGCCGGTGACACAGTTGGATTGTCATCATCACCTGCATCATCCTCTGAGCTGGAAGCCTCTGCCCCACAGGTGACCTTGTGTAAAGACTAGTTTGCCCGTTTCCAGACACGCCTAATTCCAACATACATCACAATCCTAAAACACTCTAAATATTTTTCATAACTTTCTTTTTCCTTCAACATTTAGCCCGACCAATGCACCGTTTCACACAGCTCTCATTACTTGGCCAACGCAAAGATCGTGGAAAACGTGCCAAAATGCTAATTTAAACAGGGCGATTATGAAAATGTCGAAACATGTAACCCCTCAAATCTAGATACTCATCTATGAAATAACCAGCAAGCCGATAAACAGGATTCATTGACATACAAAACAAGTAAGCTAGCTACACTTAGCAAGCTGCTTTGCTAGCACGTTAGCAAATTACCCGATTAGTGTCATGCCCCTGACAAATGGCATTTGACGAAACACTCCCAGCCTTCAGGTAAACACACACACGCTCGTACGTGTCATACTGCACGTAGCTCGAGTGTATAGCTCATTACTGAAATCGCTGAGCCATAAATTTTATTTTAATACACAAAAATCTTATATCCAACACCATGGACCGTGTTACGCATGCGCAAAACACTTTCTCATGGAAAGTGGCTAGTGATGCAAATCGGGCAGAATCGGGCTAACAGCACACCAAATGAGAAAACAGCCTTTCATTAGGGACTCGCGGGAGGAGTTAGGACGGAAAAAAGAAGCGTGTGAGCCTATAATACTCACTGGACAGTTTGAGGTTGGCGCATCCTGCTGAGCTGCCGCCGGAGGCCTGTGGGACCCCGGACTTTCCTGAGCTGCTCCCCACAGCAGCGGCGGCGGCGCCGGGGACTCCAGGCGGCTCAGCAAACGAGCTGGTCCTCGCCCGCCCGCTGCCGCTCATATCTCTGTGCAGGGATCACGGCTGACGCTCCTTTTGCTGCTGCTAAAATGCTCGAAATTACGACAAACCGGCGGGAGAAAATCGTTAAAAGGCACTGAAAAACACCGCTCCCGTGGCCGCCGGTTGTCTGGGCTGGTAGCTGTTGCTAGACACCCAGAAACTGTGCACTCGCAATGGCGCATGGGAAATCGAGTTCTAAGTGATTACTGTAACACAGTTTTGAGGCTTTTCAATTATCTTTTTAAAAAGATACAAAATGAAAACTTGTTATTACTTTACAATTAATATGAATGTAATTTAATGTCAATTAAAGTTAATGTTTATTCTAACCAGTTACGTCTACTAGATCAATTTCAGAAGTGTATCTAACCATACTTAAAATGCAGCTGAAAATGTACATGTAGATTTAATAGAATTTAAAGCTGCGCTATATAACTTAGTGGAGGACTCTCTGAAGATATTTCTGCTTTGCCTAATGTTCTACAGCATGGTATTAAACTTATTAAACTAATATAGTTTATCTGTATGGAAACAAGCGTGGCGTCACCATGACAGGTTAAAGTCAACATCAAATGTCAAAGTCAGCTGTATTGTCAGTTCTGCTATACGTGTTCAACATACAGTGAATCAAAATTACAGGTCAGATGGAGAGTTTAGACAGTAAAGAAATAATCTTTATAAGGTATTTTTTTGCAATACAAACAACATGAATGTAAAATATATGTTTAATGCTACACTGTGGAACATTTCAAGCAAAGCAATTACATCTCCATGGAGACAAAAAGCGCAGACCAGAAAAGTTAGATAATGCACCTTTAAACCAGTATAAACACAGTCAATATCATGCAGTGAAATAAACCAGAGACAAGTGGAATTGTGTTAGAACTTTAATATTTTCAATATTTAGTTTTTTTGTTGTTTAGAAATATTGCACATGGTCAACATGCCTGCTTATGAGATAACACTCATCTCTCACATCCTAATTTTCCTTCTCCAAAATAAGGACAGTTTATTTTTAAGTACAATCATACAGTGTACACGCATACACATGTTTGAGTGCACCATGTCTGTCTGGGTGTGTGAATGTGCATGAACCCAGAGAAATGAGACGTTACTGCTGTGTCAGTGAAGGGTGATTTTATCCTGAATCTAGAAGTCAAACATATCCTGAATCGTCAATAACAGTCAAAACGATGGAGGAAATAGTCGTGGTGACTATAAAAATACTGTCTATAGTGAATAATCTAGCAGTGTGGAAACATATATTGTTATACTGTTGTGTTGTGTAATCAAAGACTGAGTACAGTATGTTTTAAGTTGAGCTGTATGAACCTTCAAAAAATATTAGATGTAAATTACTTGTGGTGGCCCTAGTTTGGAGTCGAGCCTATTAAGCAAAATGTAACAACAAAAATGTGTTCAGTTTTTATGGCCATTGCGCTGGTTAACAAACTAATTACAGTACATGTTGTTACTGTCTTCTGTCTTTGGAGGGCAGTACAGCATGTGTATGAAGTAGCCAGCCCCTGAATTGTGTTGATATAAATCCAAATATAGTTCATACAAAGCCCAACTTTAAAAGAACTGTCCCTGTATAGAATGACCTGCATGTGCCAAAACATACACACACCCAAATGCAGACCTAAATGCACAAATATGGAAATACCAGTATATATATTTTTGTCACACATCCAACTGTATACAGAGAAACAAAAGATACCCATAATAATAACTACCCCACTCTTCACTGAGAAGCAAAGAGCTGAAAAGTGCTATTCAAAAGATGTCTTTGACTTTTAGTAAGTTATATATGCTCTATCTTTTCAACAACAACAATAATGGTGTGATTCTTTTTATTTTATACCATAGCTAAAGAACATCTCATTCTTCCCACTGACTGACTGCAATGGATCTATGGCACAGAGCCCCGAAAACAAATAAACCCACCCCTTTTCATAAAAATAAAATAAATGTCCTATTGCACCATTTGATGGGAAAGGATAAAGTGTCGAGAATAGAGGAAAGAGGGGAGGGCACAAAGACTGCCCTCTAGGGCTGGTCTAGGATCGGCTTTCCCTGAACTAACCCTATCACAACCATCCTGAGCTACATAGCGCTTGACCCGGGACCAGTGCTTAAGGGCACTTCCTAACAACACTTGAGGCTGAGGAAAGGACAAAGGGGGCGTGGGAGGGTCTAGGTAAAGGGGGTGTTGATAACATATGGAACAAGGTTATTATTACTACTAAAACAATCTCTAAAAACAATACTTTCCTGATTTAACTTGCGGTGGTCCCTCCGGAGAGAGACCACACAAATTGTGCAAACACCTGATTTCAACGTTATACAAAATGACAAACACCCCTGCGCCCGCACTGTGTGTCTGCTGTGGATCTGAGGACAGGGGCGAGTGGGACCCCCGAGTGGGACCCCGTATGGGACCCCCGAGTGGGACCTCCACAGCCGTTAGAACAGTGGGTGTCCAGATTGATGCGTCCCGTTTGTCAGAGTGATATTTTATGCTGGAGAGAAAACACAACAGAGCCACGAGAGAAACAGGCCACGGTTAAACTGGTTATTTCCACGGCGACGATTACAAGAAGAAAGCAACAGTATATTCACTTTTGAGATTCAGAGGTGGATTTCCTGCTGAGCTGATGTACAAATGTCAATTGATTCTTTTGGAAACTTGTCCATTCAGTTCCTCCTCTTCTCCTCTCGTCTCTGTGCTCCTCTTCCCAGTCCATTTCAAGCTAAACAATGATTCTTCAAAAAGCCTCAAAACCAGTAATCTCTCGACTTGTAATCTCATTGCAAAGCCTTTATACACACAACATTCATACAAACATACATACTCTATATATAACCACCCGCCAATCCACCCACTTTTCAAAATGGCAATATCAGAAGGTGCAAACATTGGTCACATTAAATCCCAACTCCAACCGTTTTCCTTTTCAGGAGCCAGAGATCTTATGCTTTCAGTTCTTCTCACTACAATCACAAATTCTGTGCAGGTTGATGGCTTGGTCAGACCAGGTTTGAGTGCGTAGTTCAGTATTTTTTGTTTATTTTTTTGTCTTTTTGGGAGGGGTGGGGGGTACATTGAGGTGTGTGCTGTCTGTCTTGCAGCATTGAAGGGGCTGTGAAATCAGTGGAGGTCATCGGGGTTGTGTTTAGCGCCCCCTGCCTACCCACTTTGCTGAGGAGTGGGTGTCGGAAAGGGGTTCTAAGAGGTTTTTGAAAGTCAATGGCATCTGAGGGCTAGCTGGCAAAACAGCAAACTGCATCTGCACGTTATAAGTGACGAAGTGCCTGTGTTTTTACGGTGGTGCTTGGTCGGCAGCCTCCACGACACTGCTCGCCAATAGTAACAGTCTGGTTAAGTCAGATTTGGTGTGAATGCGCTGTTGTGTGTGGGATCATGCTGCTGTAGAATACATATTACGCACCAGATATTAAGAGTGTACCACCAAGTTTGTGTCCAATGACAAAACTACTGTACAAATGTGCTGAGCGCAGACCTGGGCCACCGTGTCTATGCACCGAAATGAATCTGGATATTTGAAAATAAAAGAAATCGTGACATGCACTTGACTTGTCATTCTCCTCCACTTCAACTGTAACGCTCCACTTTTGAGGCTTTATTATTTGACGCGACAAATCAAGGGCATTTCGGAGCACTACTTAAGATTTCAGTGTGTATATTTCTACGCCCAGGTCTCGGTGAATAGTGGATGAACACACGCCTTTCTTTGGAGAGGATAACGCCTTCTTGCACTTTGCTCCATCGATGTATGCCGTCATCCTCTCTGGCTTATGATCCTTCGTTTTTGGGTTCGTCCTCCGCGTCCCCCTGCTCCCCCGGTCCTGTGTCCTCCCGGTGGGACTGATTGAAGGAGGGGCAGTGGGGAGGGGCGGGGCTTGGTTCGGCGGACCCCCCGGGCTCGGTGGGCGTGGCCGTTTGCATGATCTTCTGGCGCACCTCGCGGATCTTCAGCTGCAGGCAGACTTTAGTGGGAAACGTGTCCGAGAAGCGAGCCTGGAACGCAGCAGTGGCCTGAGCTGAAGGAGAGAGGAAGGATTATTATTAGGTGTTTTCAGTTACTAGAAATTTTAACAAGCACTAGAGGGCGCTATAATGCCATAGACTGCACAAAGAAGTAGGCTAAGGGAGTGTGATTTCAGCCAAATGAAGCTCAAGAGGCTAGCATTTATAGGTTCCAAGTTCAATTAGAGACAGGCGACAAGGCAATGGATTACTGGGTATTTTCAAGTACTAGAAATATGAATTTGGACAGTCTGAATTAACATTAGAGGGCGCTAAGTGGGTACAGTGAGCTGCTGTCAGGACCAACCAAAAATGACAGTGTTCTGCTATAAATAGTAAAATACATTTAACAACGGTGTCACCCCTCCTTGAACCGCCACCTTAACGCGGTGGAGGGGTTTGAGTGCCCGAATGATCCCGGGAGCTGTGGTAGGGTCACCCAAGGCAAACAGATCCTGGGGGACGGGTCAGACTAAGAGCATTTCAGAAGCCCGCATGACAAGAGATACATCAAGGCCAGTTACGTTGCCCGGATTGGCATCACTGGGGCCCCACCCTGGAGCCAGGCCTGGGGTGGGTGCTCGACGGCGAGCGTCTGGCGGCCTGGCCCGAAGGAGCCACGTGTGGCCGTCCTCCTGTGGACACACCACCTGCAGGAGGATCCATAGGGGCCGGTGCGGTGAGATCTGGGCGGCAGATCTGTTTAGACTGTTGCCCCCGCGACCCGATTCCGCTTATCCGAACTCGGATAAGAGGAAGAAAATGGACGGATGGATGGACAATGCTGTCAATCAAACCTGTGGCTAACACTAGAGGGAGTGACCTCAGGGAAAGAAGCTGTCTGATTTGTCTGCTATTAATGTTCATATCTTGAATTACAGACAAAATAGCGAAATAAAAACACCAGCATCATGTAGAGCGGGTTAATATGAACATTTTAAGACCAAAATGATGAGCCTGGCAGCAGCAGCTATTCAGAACGTGGCAGCTAGTGGGTTAGTTATGTCCATTTATATATACAGTCCATGGATAATACACATATCTACCTCCCAGACTTAAATATGACAATGTAACACTGGATTACATCATGTTGTCAAGATCCATTATTTTGCTATATTCACCGGTCCACACTAAACATCCGTATATTACAGACAACAAGAATGCTAGAGATTTACCTGAAGGAAAAAAGCCGTGTTCTTGAAAGAGTTGCATGACAAGGGCGCGGCGCTGGTCTAGAGTCCTCCTCAGAGACGAGTACGGGACACGGTCCAAGTCTCCGAGAAGGTCCTCACCTTCTGCGCCTGCTGCAATCAGTGAACAACAGGGGTATTTTACAATTGCAGTATCCTGGTCTATCAAGAAAATACAGCTAAACTAGACAAAGCTACTCAAATTAAAGGTGCACAATTTAAGTTTTCTGAAATGTATTTACCTTTTATCTAATCATTTACAGGCATTTTTATTGCAAAAATGCAGCCTGTCTCCATGGAGATGTAAAACGTTATGTGATTTTGTGGAACAATCTACGCAAAAGAACAACATCTATCTTCTCTAGGCATTCTCTTGTTTACAGTGTGCGCTCTATGAAACTGACTCTTGTACTATACACAGCGTGCCTATAACAGTAATATAATCTTGTAATAGAAAACAATACAAGAAAAGTGCATGTTACCGGCTCTGTCGAAGGTGAAGATGTCCCCCTCACACTTGGCTGCACTCTTCGGGGTGTTGGGCTCCGAGCTGCAGCTGGACAGACGTCTGGTCTTCCTTCGCGGAGAACTTGGGTCCTCTGGGTTTGCATCGAGATCTGACAGAGTTTTATTGTTTATCATTAGAATAATTTTTTATTATTGAAATGTAACTGTATGCACTGACTGACGTACCAGTGGAGTTGCGTCTCTTCTTGCGGTAGCTGCCCAAGATGGCTCTGGGGGAGGTGGCCAGGCTCTGCAGGGTCGGAGATGGCAGCACCTCCTCTGGTTTAAACTCTGGCAGCTCTGCAAAACGCTCCTCAAAGTACGCTCCAGATAAAACCCTGCACCAACGCAACAGACAGTAATGAGACTTTGCAGCTGATATCACCAACACTCTATGGGTGTAGGCATGTCTGAGTTTTTTTAGACTTTAAAGGAAAAGTAACGTTTTTTACAATCTGAGCCTTATTTCGGTAATAAAACAAGTTGTTTTACTCACCCATAGCACTTTGGTGTCATATGGAGCACTTCCGGAGATGTTTTAGATTTGCGATCTCCATAATGTGAGTTCTCAGGGCACATGTTTGCGGTCTCCAAATAACACAAACTTTAGCACTTTTCAAATCATAGAAGCTCGATGTCTTAGTCTACGATTTCGTTTGGTCAAAAGTGGCCTGTAATCCGAGATTTAGCCATAGTTTCGAGTAGATGAGGACGCCAGTGCGCATGTGCGGACTGTGCTCTCAGCTCCCGGGACCCAAACATGAAACGCAAAGCTGTAAACTATGGCTAAATCTCAGATTTAAGTGCTAAAGTTTGTGTTATTTGGAGCCTGCACGGGGCATATTACATGCTCGCGGAATATATTATATGCCCCGAGCTATGGCTAGAAGTCGCGCTAGGCTAACCGCAAATCTAAAACATCTCTGGAAGTGCTCCATATGACACCAAAGTGCTATGGGTGAGTAAAACAACTTGTTTTATTACCGAAATAAGACTCAAATTGTAAAAAACTTTACTTTTCCTTTAACTTGTCCTTTAATGTAACACAATCTGACCAGAAACAACTGACTAATTTGGAAATACAACAGGTGAGGTGATTTTTAGTTACACAAGTCCCTCTCAAATAACATTACATTCACAAGTTATCTAGCACAACTGTTTTTTCTTTAGTCACTCTCACCATTTGCTAAGGTATACATTATATATATATATACATTATACCTTGTCACTATGGTAACTGCTGAACATTCCACCATAGAAACACATGCAGAACACCTCCAGCGTGATATATCAATATGTTAAAAAGCATTAAACTGTCCAGTCACTCCCAAAACTCCTGGTAACTCCCTAAAAGCTTTCTTCGTTTGGCTGATGTACATAGAAATCCTTTTAATCCTAATAAAAATATAATAGAAACCAACAATTAGAACTGGGCTAGTGTGAGTGTGAGTGCACGCTTAGACACTGTCAACAAATTCATCGACTACTGTCCAACTTTTATCCTCTGAAAAACAGAAAAGACATGTCTCTCTGACCCTCTCTTTTGCATCCTTCACAAACATCACAATCACTTCAAACCATTTCAATCTGGCCTCTCTGACTGTACATCCATGAAGGCCTGGTAAAACATTAGCGACTCCATCTGTTACTGCGTCAGAATAATAATATAATAATATAATAACCAATGCTGCACATTTGCAGTCAGGGAAAATAACACATTTTTACAAAAATGGAAATCTGTCCACAGACTAAAAATGACGTGGTAAAGTCAATGAGACTTGTCCTTATAAAACTCCTCAAGCTGTTTAACTTAAACTGGAGATCTGAAGTACTAGAAACTAGAGGGAAAATCAGCTGTTCAAAAACACAAGCATAAGACCAACCATGTGGACTAGACTAATGCATTTCAAACGAAAACATGGATGAAAAAGACAACAGAAATCAGTGGTGGAACCTAACAAAGTAAAATAAGTAAAGTTAAGTTATTAAATATAAATTTTAGGTATTTTTTAGGATAGAAATTTTTTAGGACAGAAATTTAGGTATCACAAAGCGATCACAGTTGTGAGTGATGCAAGCCACCCCACACACAGTCTGTCCAGCCTCCTGCCCTCTGGGAGGAGGTACACGAGCCTCTGTTCCTGCACCACCAGACAGCTTCATCCCTGACTCCCCCAAAAAGACTTGTGCCTTTTGCACTATTTGCTATTTATTATTTATGTATTATGAATGGGAGAGTGAGAAACATCATTTTGATTCTTTTTATGATCTTTGTATGAAGAATTGACAATAAACTTTGACCATGAGGTATCTGTACTTTACTTAAATACATTTTGAAGTGGATACTTGTTACTTTCACTTCATTACAGCTGAGAGCAGGTATCTGTATTTTTGAACTGGTATGAAGAGTAAAAGCATTTTTTATATTTCAGGAGACCTGCTGAAAAGATGTGTGACATGTAAAATGAAAGTAGAACGTACGAGTCTGGTGTCTTCTTGAGTGGAGGGGGTCTGAACTTGGTCTTCTTGGAGGGTCCTGGTTCTGTGGGGGGAGGGGGAGGGTCCAGACCTGAGGAGGAGGCAGGAGGAGAACAGTGTCCGGCCTGGAGATGAGACAAACAAAAATCACAACAAATATTAGTTCCTTTTCTAGGCCAAGCTGCTTTAAAGGGCCCATATTAACTAATTTTATGATCCATGTTATAACGTTTCCTCATTAAAACAGACCTGGAGTTGTGTTTTGTTTCGTTCACACATGTTTAACTCACAAACCTGCATATTTAGGCTGAGTTCTTCTCTTAAAATGAAAACACTCTGTTCCATGGTAAAAGGAGAAATTCAATTTGTCAACTGGACAAAGTTTATTTGGTCGAAAACGTTTTGCAGCTCATCCAAGTTGCTTCGTCATTTCTGGTTAGAGTGCTGATGGACACTGCTTATATCTAGCTGCAGGGAGGAGCTAATTATAATGAAATTACTATGAAACTATCTTGTTTTCAGATTTCTGTCTTTTGTTTTTCAGTTTCTCTCTGGCGTCTAGTTTAGCATACCCATTCAAAACCCTAATGGCTGTTTTCACACCTCTGGACCTGACCTGGCTGCCCTATTTTTTCCTTTGTTTTGATTTAGGTTTGAGAATGGAATTATAGATGGGAGACAAATAGTGTCCAACCCCTCCATTCCTGTTTAAAGAAGGATTCTCTTTTTTGACAAAAATAGCCTCTTTAACTCCCCTGTCAAACCAGTTCTTTTTAGATTTTAGCCGAACAATTCGGATGAACTGCGAAACGTTTTCGACCAAATAAACTTTGTCCAGTTGACAAATCAAATTTCTCCTTTTACCATGGACGACTGAGGGATTCTTCACACAACTCTGTTCCATCTTGTGATGTCACGTGGAGATACAGAAACTGCTCCACTGTGTTTTTAAACTTTGCACATCTTTCATTTGGATGATTTCAGCCCTGGAATTGCCAATCTCTACTGAACTAAAGGTAAATGGCATCTGTACAAGGTGAAACAGATCATTTTGAACTTTGGAGATGTAGACAGACTAAAATGGCAGATTACTCAAATGTCTAAATGAAACTAAATGATGTTTTTCAGAAGATTACAACATTCTAACATGATTTAAAGCTCAATTTTGCGTAATATCGGCCGTGGGCTGTGTAACATTTTAACCGTTATTGTTGCCGTGTGTTCTGACCTCTCTTTTTCCGATGGCGTACTCCTCTCTCTCTCTCTTCTTGTCACTACTGTCTTTCGTTGCTCGTTCTCTGTCCATCTCATTTGGCTTTTCCCAGCTCTGTCCATCATACATGTTTTCCTCCTTTATGTGTTGAATCATCTCTCCGTCACTGTTTCCTGCAACATTGTTAAAGACAAGACTTTAATTACAATTATGGGTTCACTCGATCTCCTAACAATTACAGGGGTTTTCAGTGCTCATACAGAGAAACACATAGAATACCATGCATGCTCGCCTCTCCAGAGATCTGACCTGTAATAGCGACGTCACCTGCTTGTCTCCATGAAGTTTAATGCCACACTGAGGAAAATACTAAGCAAAGAAACGACATCTCCAGGAGTCAAGCAGGCCACTGAACCCCACCGGAAAAGTTTAAAAATTTTAGTTGAACGTAAGTGAGAATTTTAAAGTAGAATTTCCCTCTTAATTGTCAAAATGTAGATTTTTTTTTACCTGGTTTATATCTGTGTAATTACTGAACCTAAGCGCATGAAACAAAAAGGTACAAAGGCTAATACTGTCTCTAACAGCCAAATGGTAAATGGTCATGGTCACATTTTTATATAGCGTTTTTCCACCTTCAAGGCACTCAGAGCACTCTTTTATAATTTCAGTAATATTAAGTGGTTATTCTAACACAAAAGCATGATGTTTGTCCATTGAAAGAGCTTTAAATGACAGAAACATAAATGCCTGTGTCTTAGAAGAAACTGAAATCGGATTGTACATATATATTTATTACCATTATCTTATGTATATAATTGTGTCTCATTTGACACAGGTCTATTGCTCTTTGGTTGCTATGCCATCTATTTTTCTTTTTGTTCTTTTACCCTCTGTTTTATATTGTATATTATATTTGATGAGTGAGTTACCGTACCCAAAGCAATTTCCCTTGTGGATCAATCCTAAGTCTAAGTCTATTGAACATTTTTAATACATCTGAAGAATCCAAAACAATATTCCCAGTGAATGGCTTGTTGTACAAGCAAGGATTTTTATTTTAACATTTGGCAAACCATTTATCAAAACGTGGCAAAAGGAGAACTTCAATTTGTCAACTGGACAAAAGTTTATTTGGTCAAATACGTTTCGCAGCTCATCCAAGCTGCTTCTTCAGTTCTGGTCAGACGCTGTCATAGTCAGTCACAGTTCATAGTCATAGTTTGCTTTATTGTCGAAAAACCATATGTACATGTACATAGAGTGAATTCAAAATTTTGTTTCCCCGCTAACCAGGCAGGACAGTATAGAGTGGGTAGGGGAGGGGCCGCTGCGCTTGTGCGCGCCGCCGACTGGAAGATGCAGAGTGGAAAAGATGCAATACAATCAATGACAATTATACACAACATATAATGACAGAAAACAATTGGATAGGTAACATACGGTGTTTTTTTCTTTGGCGACAAGGAGGAAGGGTGTGGGGCAAGGGAGCAGATCAGAAATCAATTAAATTGATTGAAAACTGAAGTAGAAGCAGACATCCTAAAAATAGACAGGGCAGTATTACTTAATACATGTGTGTGAGCCGAATGGAATGTCTTGTTTTGTTTTGTAGAGTGCTGTGTGAGATAAGGCCTTGGACGTGTTTGTGCAGAAGATGCAGTCAAAACAAAGAGTCCAGTTCAGTTGGATCACATTTTCCAGGAGAATTAATTACAAAGAGGAATTTAACATAATCAATACATTTTAGAACCCAGGCGAACAGACAATTTGCCAGAACCCTGGTTTCTGTCAGGTCCCCACTTCTTGCAGGTCTGTGCGACTCGCAATCCTCCCCCCGCACGTATGATGATGAATACGGACTGAGCCGCTGTTCCCCCCAGTTCCAAATCCATTTATCCACAATGTTATCTAGCGCCAGGAGGATCCCACAGATGGATGAAACAGTTCATCTGTGTTTTTCCTTCTGATTTTAAAGTAATTTCATTGTAGTTAGCTGCTCCTTTCATGCGGATATAGGCAGTGTCCTCTAGCGTCTGACCAGAACTGAAGAAGCAGCTTGGATGAGCTGTGAAACGTATTTGTCCAGTTGACAAATTGAACTTCTCCTTTTGCCATGGATTCTACCTGGACGACTCAGGAATTCTTCACACATTTATCAAAACGTCTGATCTAAATTCAGTCAATTAAAACCAATTAATTTCTCAATAAAATGTACAGTGTGTTGTTATATTCACACTGCCTGACCAATATTTTCTGAATCTAAAAATGTAACTTGCTTATCTTGTTTAATTTATTCATTTTTTTGGCTTCTGAGGATATTTTTCTTATCTCAAACCACTGTGTACGTCCACTTGAAAACAACACACTGTACTAAGGACCGGCCATTGAAATCATACACTCACTTTGCTATTGCTGACTCGTGCTGACATCAATGTATAGTCCTACAATACAAAGCTATTTTTACAACTGTCAGTGTCGTATTTCATTTGTCCCGGGGCACTTCTAAACCTGTACATAGAGGGTTCACATCAGGAAATGTCCATATTTTCTGGAATTAAAGGGATATTTTAGACAAACGCCTGAATCTTATAGAGACTAAGGCTTACACTTTAGAGAGTTTTAGAGAACAGTGATCATAATTTAAATATTTTTTGTCATGAAGGTGGTATATTTAAGATTACTGCCTCTATTCACATCACAAAACCGAAAGACATTTAAAAACATGTGGATGACGACTTCTTTTGGGCTCTTTTGGTGATAGAAATGGAGAAAATGACCCGGTTTTCTTCATCTAGATGTCACTGTATTCTTTCTTTTTGACTTTTATAAATTGCCTATTAATTTGCATATTATAATTTGTCTAATTTAATCATAAAAAAATAAAAATCTCATTGTAATGTTCCTTTATGTTCGGCAGATCAACAGTTCCATCCAGCTGCCTGTAAGTGACACTGAAGATGTGATTAGAGTCCCGTCTACAATAAGTCTATTTGAAGTCTATATTAGTAACAAATTGTAAAAATATTAAAATATCGGTATATTATGATACTAAATTTAGTGATACTGTATCGTTATTGTGAGCTGCTGTTTTCTTGCAGAAATTAGCAAATGAAGCTGAGGAAACTATTACAGCTAACATGAAGAAATTACCTTATTAAACAAAAATAAAATCTTAGTTTTTGATAGAAATCTGAAAATTATAGCAATAAAAGTTCAGTTCAGTTCATTTGCCATTTGCAGAATGAAAAAACACAAAACTGGAAAAAGGGGCGCAAAAAGCATTCATATACATATACTTTCAGACAAATTAAAACATTAAATACACAAAAAAAGGCCAGAAAGGTAAAAAAAAAAAAAGTGCTGGTATGTTCTTGATGAGGGAACAGCATTACATAATTATTTCTTTGAAATATTTGTGTGTTAAATGAGCATATTTATTAGGGCTGTCAGTTTAACGCGTTAATAAGATTAATTAATTACACTGCAAATTAACGCGTTATAAAAATTAAAACAATTAATTATGAGTGGCAATCCAATGCGCGCGCATTTTAAATTTGGCGCGCAGTGAGTAAATTGCTGCTCGGGCCTTTGAACGGCAAGTTTATTTATAAAAAGAACGAAGACGGGACGATCAACAAGAACGCGGTGATTTGTAGCTTTTGTAAAAAAGAATTTTCCGATCACTGAAGCTGCTCCAGCCCGACGGATCATTTGAACGATAAACACGTCCGGACAAGTTCCATCATTACCGGTGATAGAGTGAGCGTGAGCGCACCTCACCAAACCAACAAACCAACAAACCACCAAACCAACCACGCTGCAGAAATTGGGAAACGAATGAGTAAAGCGACCACAGAAAAACTGACAAACTCAAAGTGGGTTTGTTCGTTCCTTCGTTCGCTCACCCACTCACAATCTCTCTCTCGAGATTTAAATGTGATTAATTAGATTAATTACAAATCCTGTAAGTTATTATGTTATTTTTTAATCACCTGACAGCACTAATATTTATATATTTTAGATTGAATATTTAAAATTCTAAATGATTTGCTTCAGATCAACAAATGGAAAAAGGTGACATAACATATTTAAATCGGCTCTACTACGTTTTTAGAGTATAATAATGGACTCGCCTGCAGTAGTGACACAGGTCTCTGGCGTGGAGTTGTTTCCACAGCGGGAGGTCCCATGAGCCCCGCCCTCCTCCGCCTCCGTCTTCACCTCCATCTGCTCCACCTTCACCGTCACATTGGTGTGTGGGGTCACTGTGGAGCCAGGAGCCCCGGAGCCCAGAGGAGAGCAGGGTCTGACCGGGTCCAGAGCCGCCATGTTGGACGGGACGGTCGTCACGGGGACCACTCCGGTTGCCAGGGCGATGGTTTGTGCGGGGTAAATGGCAGTTAGGACCTGAGGGAGACAATGGTGTTTAAGATCGTGTTAAAAAGAGCTTGAGACTTTTTGGATGCTTTTTCAAGATGCTTTCTTAAAATGAAAAAGGTCAAATTTCATGCGACCTTCTTAAAGGTCCCATGGCATGAAATTTTCACTTTCTGAGGTTTTTGAACGTTAAAGCCCCAGTGTGTAGGATTCGTGGCGCATAGGTGGATGGTGCTATTGCACTTTCTGTTTTAGCTATGGCAGACCTCGAGGGTCACCCGGGTGCGGTCCCATTTTTTTTTTTTTTTTCTCATGAAAACACACATTCCCGATCATGTACCATGACACTCTACACATCAAATGAAACCTTACAGTCTCCTCTTTTTGACTATGCAATTCATTTCCCTGCACAGCAATCACTCCCCGAGCACATGGGGCTTTTATACGGAAAAGCACAAAATGAGGTTAGCTTACCTTAGAATGCTTTGCACAGGTCAAACTCTGTATTTCACCATAAACTTGCTCTCAATTTGTCCGTAAGGATCCAGCAAATAAAATCCAGTAAAACAATTTAGTCCAAAACACGTGTTAGATCCATTACGACGTCTGATCTGGCAGCATGCTTGTGTTGTTTACCCAAAACCACGAGCCTTGCCGAAGGCGAAGCACAAATGTCCTTCTGCGGCTCTCGTATTCAAAATGGCTGCCTCTGCATGGGGAAGATCCCCCTTTTATGTGACTATATCTAAGTCCAAAAGAATACTTTGATTTCATGATGGAAGTGAAAAGGCTTGGAAAACAATGTATTTTTGAATGGGTATCTTCAATTTCAGTAATTAACGGGTAAAAATCTTACACACTGTCCCTTTAATGACGTGAGTCTCTCCAGGCTCGGATGTCCTTTATCCGATTTTATTTTCTGTGGAAATGTGTTTTTTCTTAATGGGACGTGTCTCATATCTTCCTCCCGCTAAAACACGGAAGTGGGTGACAGCGCACACTGCACCGCTAATCCAGGAAACAGTGGCGTATTTGGCCACAACCCACCCGCTGCACTGGCCTGTCTCTGTCCTCCTCATTTGCATTCAAGCAACAACGCGCAGAATAAAGTGTTTCAGAGACATATTTATGACTCTGACTGTCTTCATGAGGCTCTCTCATGCACTGAGGCTTGATTTTGAAGAAGGATTCATTTACAGTATTAGCGAACCATTAAGGAGCCATATAAAAGCATCAAGAAGTACCAAGTCATGGGACCTTTAAGTTAGTGTTCACTCAAAATTATATTTCTTATTTTAATGTATGTCTTACCTGGCCAGCCAAATGATATCTCTCTGTATTTCCTATACACCGCGATACCATTTGGACACTCTCCATCCACTCTCGCTCCTCCGGTTCCAAACCGACTCCGCGATTCTGATTCGTTCAAAGATGGTGACGTCAGTGCACCCGCCTTTGCCCGCAAAGTCACTCTTAGGCAGCAGAAGTTCCGCCTCAGTTTTGAATCAAGATGGCGCAATCTCTGATTGGTTCACTTAGCTGTCTGTCTACGCGCAACCGCAGCGCATTTTGTGGATCAAGCGTTACCAGACTCACTCGCTGGTACAGCGATGAGTCATGGATTCTTCCAGGCAAATGTATGTCCTTTTTTAAAATTATTTTTATTTCATAATTCTGACACTATGAAGTGATAAATGTATAAATGAAGTGATAATGATAAATGTATTTACCAGTTTATATGTAGATCTGTACAGTTTTCATCAACTATTTGAGAAAACACAACTCCAGGTATGTTTTTGATGCGGTAACAGCATTATAACATAACTTAAAGCTCACAAGAGGCAATTGTGCCTGATATATTAATATAGGTTAGATTTTCAATTCAATAGTTAAATTAACTTAATTATATATTTTAGATTACATTAGAGCTCAAAAACACTTTACAGTAGTTTACCCAAAACAAAGACAAGGAAAATGCAATATTGTTTTTAGTTTACCAACTCATGAAAGTTTTGAAGCTAAAAGAAAGTCCAGCAATGTAAACCATGGAAGATTTTGACCAATATAGGCTAATAATGATACAAAACAATAATAGACTGAAGCAAACTGAATGTCTTACCGGCCGGCCCGTGTTAGCCGTGGCCTGTCCGGTGAGGGTCTGCGTCTGGCAGCTGAGAGGAGGGGCGGGGGTCAGCAGAGGAGACTGGACCAGGGTCTGACCGGGGGCAGGGGTGATGGCAGTGAAGCCCAGAGTGGCCAGAGGCGGAGGGAAGAAAGTCTGCCCCGGAGAGGAGAGGGTCGGGTGGGTCACTGCTGTGGGCCCCCCTGCACTGGGCTGGACAAAGGGGATCCTGAAACACAGAGGGGTATGAAGGGTTAACAATCAGGTCCAAAGGAAAAAAAACAAAACAAAAAAACTACGGCTCCTACCTACACGTCTGACAGAAATAAAGACTTTCTTTTTAAGAAAGTACAGTCATACCTCACCTTACAAAATTAATTCGTTCCAGAAATGGTTTCGTAACGTGATTTTTTCGTAAGTAGAGTCACAATGGGGAATTCGGGCTGCTGCGAAGCCGAGCGCACATCCGAGCACGCATTATTTGAATTTTTGAGATTTCGCGTTTCGTAACTTGAATTTTCTTTCGTATTCAGAGATGAAAATTTTAGTTTCGTAACTTGGATTATTTGTTAGTTGGGTCTTTCGTAAGGTGAGGTATGACTGTACAACAAATAATCACGTAGGATAACACCGATCTACTAATTTTTCTGCTTCCGAGATAAAAGTGTCTAAATCTCATTTATATTGATAAGATGAACTGAAAATCAATTGATAACTGTGCTGGTTAGCTAATGTATTCAAGATATTTAATGATATTGCTTTACATCAAAATCACATCTGTTTATACAATAGATTTAGGCATTTTTGCTTAAAAATAATATTTATATTTTGAAAATATTTAACTTGCACTTCTGTCAAGAAATAAACAAGAAATATCTTAAGACATCAGGTGCGCACAATTTCGAGGCATCTCTTCTGTTAAATCCAAAAATATTTGATGTTAAAACTCTAGACAAATTAAAATGAATGTATGTGAATGTGCAGACAGGCTTTCAGATAGAACTGGTGCTTGTAGACACACTGTACCTTCTGATAAACTACCGTTTTTGTCTTATTTTGCATACATTTCCTATTTTGACCCAATACTATATCTTGGAAACTATAGCCACTCAGCACTTCTGACTTACTTTTTCTTTATTAGTGACCTAAACCAAGAAAAATGTCACTACTTTTGTTCCAGAAGCATTTTGCTTGTAGACCAGTGTAATAGAGGTAAAGATATAGATTAATAACTTTATTTGACCTACAATGCATCCCTGTTCTGAGTTTCTACACGTGATCTCTGTTATGTAACTTAAGCCCTATTCGGACGGGATTAGTTTTATGGGGTGACATGGGGTGAAGTTTACCTGGCCAGCCAAATGATATCTCTCTGTATTTCCTATACACCGCGATACCATTTGGACACCCTCCATCCACCCTCGCTCCTCCGGTTCCAAACGGACTTCGCGATTCTGATTCGTTCAAAGATGGTGACGTCAGTGCCCCCGCCTTTGCCCGCAAAGTCACTCTTAGGCAGCGGAAGTTCCGCCTCAGTTTTGAA
The DNA here is from genome assembly GCA_036785185.1 of Paratrypauchen microcephalus. Lineage (NCBI taxonomy): Eukaryota > Metazoa > Chordata > Actinopteri > Gobiiformes > Gobiidae > Paratrypauchen > Paratrypauchen microcephalus. Next base: position 2,641,984 of record JAVJIX010000073.1, read on the forward strand.
TCAAGATGGCGCAATCTCTGATTGGTTCACTTAGCTGTTTATCTACGCGCAACCGCAGCGCATTCTGTGGATCAAGCGTTACCAGACTCACTCGCTGGTACAGCGATGAGTCATGGATTCTTCCAGGCAAGGGTGAAGTAATAATTACCAGGGAATTTAGTCCTGTCTGAACGTGCCATGTCCGTAAACATAACGGAGTCTGTGAAATTTACAGCGAGTTTCACCTTCTGTAAAACGGTCCGGAGGAATTACCATAGGAAATATTAATCCCGTGCGAATGCGACCCTCGGTAAAGATGTATGTAATATTTCGTCACATCCTTTTAAAGAAATAATTTACCGCAATTTTCAAACACGGAGGAGCTTGAAGCGCTTTGTTTTTCTGGCAAACGAAATGATCTACCGGTACTCTCAAACAAACGCACACATCGACCAATGAAAAAGACCAAGAGGTATAAATCAGTCGTCAGAGGCATGAAACTTGTGCTTGTTTTAGGTCATGTATGCTCCATTAGTCCTGATTATGGGCAGTAATTTGCATAGTTCGCTAATATTACACATAGGCTAATCATGACGTGCACGGCAACGAATACGTGACGGCAGAGCGTAAACAAACTCCTCCCATGTCAAATGAATATTACGGACATTTCTTGTCCTGTGTGAATGGGGTCATTTATATTACAGAGGTCCTGTGATAAACCGACATTACTCTACATCCCCCTGTAAAACTAATCCCGTCCGAATAGGGCTTAAGCCAACAAACTGGAACACCCACTGAAAAATATAATTGGCCATAACTTCTTGTGTCAAAACAGTAAAAATCAAAGAAAAAAAATGCAGATTCCCTGAAATTATGAAAACTTTAGAACGGCAAAATTAATCAAAATTGCAATTTGAATGGATGAAATTAGAAAATCGCAAAAGATGCAATTTTTAAGTACCATCATTTCCTCCACAAACAACAAAAAAACCCCTCTTTTTCTGCATATAAACTGCAAACCCTGTGGAAACTTTGTGTTTTCTTCTAAAATGACAAATTCATAAAAAGTTAATTCCCTTATTTACCTAACCTGTTTCACTTCCGCCTTCATCCGAGTTGAGGCTTTGGCTTTTTACAAATTTGTCTTATGAGAAGAAAACACACAGTTTCTATCCACCTTATTCTGGAAGTTGCTGTGGGCGCCGCCGTCATCATTCTGGTTGTATTATTTTATGGGGCCGATCTTGACAGTAAATAAGTTCATTACGGACTATAAAGCCGTTTTAAAGATCCCATGACATGGTACTTCTTGATGCTTTTATATGGCTCCTTAATGGTTCCCTAATACTGTAAATGAATCCTTCAAAATCAACACTCAGTGCATGAGAAACAGAGATAAGAAAGATGAGAAAGAGTATTTTTTCTCTCTCTGGAACACTCCATAATGGGCGTTGTTGCTTGAATGCAAATGAGGAGAAAAGAGCTGGCCAATAGTAGAGGGTGGGGGCATGGCCAAACGCTCCGCTTTCGCTCTGAGCTCTCAGCTGATCCATTTCCTTGTTTTTGCAGGGGGGAGAGATTTGAAGCGTTCCATTGAAAAATAAACACATTTCCACATAAAATAAAATTAAATCACTGCTGTTCAAAGGTCCAGAGGCTCAGATAAAGGACTTCCGAGCCTAGAAACACTCGGACGTGCCTCCAGGCAAATAAAAAAACGCATTTCGCATTGCCTAGCGCATTCACAGTCCAAACTCTCTGGGCGTGATTTACAGAGACGCTGAGTACAGACAGACGGGGGTGGAACTGCATTTGCATTAATTTTTTCGATCTGACGTCAATAAGGTGCCTTGTTCAAAATCGCCCGTTTGAGCTCCGATTTTTTGTAATGCAGAAAAGGATCGCAAATGCTCAGTTTAGACATTTCGCAACTTTTAACCATGGGGGGGGGGGGGGGGGGGGGGGGGGTAAACAAGGGAGGGGGGCTCACATTAACGTTTAAAAACCTCAGAAAGTGAAAATTTCATGCCATGGGACCTTTAAAGCTTCTCAGAGAATCAGTGCAATGTGACTTGTTGGTGCACATGAAAACTGAACATTTTACACTTTTTGTCGTATTTAAGATGCAAAACGTTTCCCAAATTCTCCACTGACATGAATGGGATTCCTGTTTAACTGGAAGTTCCACCGCGGTTTAGGAGCATTTAGAGACAAAAAAGGGCAGGGCAGAATAAGGCGAATATAATAAAAAGACAACATGTACTTTCTATATGCTGTAGTTTATATCTGTACAAACATGTTCTGAAATGTGATTCTTGTATTAGTTGATCAGTTCATATTTCAGTGTTTTTGTCAATTCTTCTGGTTGCGTTTAAAATGTGAACTGTTAAAAAGAATCGTAGTTGTCAGAAAAAACATTCTATATTTTTCCCAAATGGTTCAACCCTAACGTAGATATTAATTCCAGAAAAAAAGAAGTTTACCGCACACTTGTTTGACTTTCTGATTATTCCTTTATTAGGAATCTACAGCGTCATCAGTCGTCGAACCTGATGACGCTGTAGAAACTTAACGCGTTGTTCGCTCTCAGCTAATGAAGGAATAATCGGAAAGTCAAACAAGTGTGCGGTAAACTTCTATTTTCTGGAATTATTCAATGTTCCTGCTGTTACCAGCACCTGGAAGCTGTGCATGGAGTTTTGAACTTTTGTAGATATTAACTCATTTATAAACTTGATGTCCTCACTGACACAAAGATTTTTTGAGATTCCCAAACAAAGACGTGATCCCCTTATGAAGGCTAATAAAACAAAACACCCACTGTAATAATTTCATATGGAAAAACAGTAAGAAAAATATGGTTTACAATAAATTTACAAGTATTCTGCAGTATTTCTCTTAGAGCACACGCTGCTCTATTCATCCAGATTTGGACCAGGCACAATGATCACACTTGTAACAGGGTTGGATTCAGAAAATTACTTCAAGCTAAATCCTGATTCTGTGACATAATGAAACCAAACATTGGTAAACAGAATAGTGACAACATGTTCAAACAGAAGCCAGACCAGCCTTATGTCTGTCAATTTGTCAAGTCTAAATTGTGACAATATTGTTAAAGGGATAGTTCGGGTTTTTTAATGTGAATCTGTACGGCGTCCCCTTCAGCAGTGTCGTGCATTAACACTGACTTACCCCTGACAGTGTCCTCTGAGCAGAGTTCTGCCCCGGTTTTGGCGCTGATGAAAGTAGGTCCGGCAAGTTAGTGGGGACAGTTAATAAAGCTTGTTTTTCTTCTCAAAACGATATTTGTCCAAAAAGTGATATACAGTGGTACCTCACCTTACGAATGACCCAACAAACGAAAATTTCAAGTTACGAAACGCCTTCACGGTAAATTTTTGTCTCTAGATACGAATGAAATTTCAAGTTACGAAATGCGAAATCTCAAAAATTCAAATAATGCGCGCTCAGCCACACATTATACGCTTTTCTCAGACTGGATTTAAACTTTTCTCACATTTGTCTCTGTTCAAACACTCAAACTTTCATAGATTTTCAACAAAACGTATCAATATTGAAGTGTGGGGGGAAGCGGGAGGGGGGAGAAGACTGCGCGGACACGTGTGGGCAGCATGACCCGGCGCGGGGCTGACAGCAGGACTAGACCAAGATCTAAACCTGAACTGGACCAGGACTAAACCTGGACTAAACCTGGACTAAACCAGGACTAAACCAGGACTAAACCAGGACTAGAGCAGGTGGATTAAAGCGCCGCGTGCGGGTCTATTTCCTGGTTTCTCACGAGTCACAACTGAGGCGAGCAGAGAGGAGGCAGTCTGAGCGCATGTGAGCGAGAGCCATGCAAGAGCCGGTGGTCTAGACCTCCTCTAGACCTGACCAGGTCTAGAGGAGGTCTAGAGGAGCCGCGGTGGTCTGGACTAAACCAGGACTAAACCTGGACTAAACCAGGAGGAGCCGCGCTCACATGCGCTCAGACTGCGTGTCTCCTCCTCTCTGCTCGCCTCAGGTGTGACTCGTGAGAAACCAGGAAATAGACCTAATCCACCTGCTCTAGTCCAGGTTTAGTCCTGGTTTAGTCCTGGTTTAGTCCAGGTTTAGTCCTGGTCCAGTCCAGGTTTAGATCTTGGTCTAATCCTGCTGTCAGCCCGGCGCCGGGTCATGCTGCGCACACGTGTCTGCGCAGTTTTCTCCCCCCTCCCGCTTCCCCCCACACTTCAATATTAATACATTTTGTTGAAAATCTATGAAAGTTTGAGTGTTTAAACAGACACAAATGTGAGAAAAGTTAAAATCCAGTCAGGACGCAGAACACATTGTTACACTATAAAAAAAAGTTACACTATAAAAAAAAAAAAAACTTGGATCGGGGCCTTGGAACGAATCAGGCTTTTTCCATTGAAATAGCTACTCAACTTACGAATTTTTCACGTTACGAAACCACTTCTGGAACGAATTAATTTCGTAAGGTGAGGTACCACTGTATTTGCGTCACAAAACAGTTGCCCACGAAAAAGTCAGAAGTCTAAATCGCTTGGTGCTATTTTCTCTCAAGTCGTATCACTGCGCGCCTATTATTATTATTAGCCTCTTCACTTGTAAGCATCGCCACTTACAAGTGTACAGTGTTTTGTGACGCTCAGAATCAAAGACATTTATTGTGCAGCGTTCCTGTGCCTTTAACCTTACAGTGTTGTGTTTTTTTAGTTGATTGTACATACTTATTATTTATCTTAATTTTTGATGCATGCTCTTTTTTCCAACTGTTTCTGAAACTTGCGTTGTGACACTGCAATTTCCCCATTGTGGGACAAATAAAGGATTATCTTATCTTATCTTATATCACTTTTTGGACAAATATTGTTTTGAGAAGAAAAACAAGCTTTATTAACTGTCCCCGCTAACTTGCCGGAACTACTTTCGTCAGTGCCAGAACCGGGGCAGAACTCGGCTCAGAGGACACTGTCAGGGGTAAGTCAGTGTTAATGCACGACACTGCTGAAGGGGACGCCATACAGATTCACAGCAAAAAACCTGAACTATCCCTTTAAAGGGCCCATATTACACTAATGTTCTGATCTACTGTATGTTATAATGTGGTTTCCTCATCGCAAACACACCTGGAGTTGTGTTTTGCTTCATTCATGTTTAACACACAGATCCTGCATATTTAGGCTGAGTTCTTCTCTTAGATGGAAAAAAAAAAATCCACCTTGTGATGTCATGAAGTAGTACAAGAAGTGCTCCACTGTGTTTTTACTTTAACTCCACACACCTTCACTAGAATCATTTAGATCAGGGGTGTAACATGCGGCCCGGGGGCCAGATCCGGCCCTCCAAAACCTGTAATCTGATTTTCTATTAAAATATTTTAATTATATTTTAATTTTCGATTAAAATATTGGTGATTTTCTGCGCAGCTCAGAATAGCAGCGTCTCCAGCGCCTCCGACCAGAGCAGCACAAATGAAGACTCGCCTCTTTCCAAACGCTCTAAATGGACCATCATTTTGACTGTTGACCATGACACCGTCATGAGCAAAATGTAAAAAATGAGAAAAGTCAACGCCGAGTCCAGGATTTTCCAAGAAAAATTGACTAATTCCTGTTTGTTTGTGGAGGTGAATCTGAAACCTGTACGCTTGTGTTGAAACTGCATTTTTCTTAAAGTTTCAGGTTGTTCATAATATTATAATATTTTGTAAAAGAAAGAGTTCATCAAATAAAAAAAACACTTCTGTAATAGATTTGCATTTCTCTGCACAGATATTTGGACTATTTTTGGGGTATATATGCCATGAGTTTCCTGATCCGGCCCCTTTGGGATCAAAGTAGGTTGGATACGGCCCCCGGACCAAAATGAGTTTGACACTCCTGATTTAGATGATTTCAGCCCTGAAATTGCCAATCTCTGCTGAACAAAATGTAAAATGTAGCTGTTAACTTGAAAATGACCAATACATGACATCACAAGGTGGAACAGAGCATTTTGAGCTTTGGAAATGTAGACAGACTCATAATAAACATGTGTAAATGAAGCAAAAACACAACTCCAGATATGTTTTTGATGAGAAACAACATTCTAACATGACTAAGAGCTCACAAGAGTTTTGCACAGTATAGGACCTTTAAGATAAATATATTATTTTAAAGTGTACTGTGTAACTTTTCTGGTTGGGGCCTGCCATCTGCTTGTCTCAGTGGAGATGTTATTGCTTAAATATTTTATAACTAAATCCTCAAATTAGCTTTTAACCTTTTGCTTTGTCAAAAAATATTTAGTTCAGTATTTTACTTAAAACAACTCATCTTACTTCATCTATTTCATGTCTTGTATGTACCTAAAATGTAGAAAGTAGTGAATATATAGAAAAGAAAAACAGAATGAGATGGTATGTCCAAACTTTTGACTCGTAGTGAAGGTTTAATGCCATACTGGGGAACATTCAAGGACATCAAACATCAACATCAAAGGAGAAGTTCAATTTGTCAACTGGACAAAGTTTGTTTGGTTGAAAACGTTTCGCCGCTCATCCGAGAGGCTCTGGCCCTCATGCTGGTTCGACCCTGTTAAAACAGGGTCGAACCAGCATGAGGGCCAGAGCTGACGAAGCCTCTCGGATGAGCGGCGAAACGTTTTCAACCAAACAAACTTTGTCCAGTTGACAAATTGAACTTCTCCTTTGATCATGGATTCTACCTGGACGACTGAGGGACTTTTCACGCATTCAAGGTAAAGCAAATTTCCTGGAAATAAACAGGTGATGTGTAAAATGGCAAAAGGTGTTATCAGTGAAATCTGTCAGCATTTGCCACAGTTTTGCTTATACAGCTCTGGAAAAAAATAAGAGGCCACTGCATTTTTTTCTGAAATCAGCATCTCTACATGTATTACAGCCATTCCATTCCAGCGTCTGTTGAATTCCAACTGTCTTGGGACAGACTTTTGGCGTTAGTATTTCATTGAATAGCAATTTTGATACTGTAACTTTGGGATGAATTGAATCTTTGCTCAATCACAGATGCCTCCCATCTACTACAGTAGGCCTATGCGAATATTAACGAAATTCATTTTGTCTTCTTTTTATATAAACATTTTGTGCATTCTTCTTCTGCCAAAACCTGTCAGGTAAATAAGCTATTTAGCTTTTTACTATTTGTCTTATTAGAAGAAAGCACAAAGTTTTTAGTAGACCTGCGCTTCTGAACAACATATACAGCTCTGGAAAAAAATAAGAGACCGCTGCATTTTTTTCTGAAATCAGCATCTCTACATGTATTACAGCCATTCCATTCCAGCGTCTGTTGAATTCCAACACAAACACAAAGCTGAGCTATTTCAGTTCTTGCACCAGGAGTGGAATAAAGTCACCCAAGAACAATGTGAAAGACTTGTGGAGAGCATGCCAAGACACATGAAAGCTGTGATTAAAAATAAGGGTTATTGCACCAAATATTGATTTCTGAACTCTTCTTAAGTGTAAACATTAGTATTATGTTGTTTTAAAATGAATTTCATCTTGTTATTTTGCATTGTTTGAGGTCTGAAAACATGTATCTTTTTGGTTATTTTGACCATTTGTCATTTTCTGCAAATAAATGCTCTAAACCAGGGGTCGGAAACCTTTACCACTCAAAGAGCCATTTGGACCCGTTTCACACAGTTAAGAAAACACTGGGAGCCACAAAACCCTTTTGAAATTTAAAATGAAATAACACTGCATACGATAATATTTTTATTTGGAATTTGGGGGAAATGTTGTCAGTAGTTTATAGACTCAAACAAAAATGTTCCTTTTGCCCAAACACAAACCTATAAGTAGTAAAATCAGAAAAAGTGATCATTTTGCAGTGGTCTCTTATTTTTTCCAGAGCTGTATTTTGTCTCATTATTTGTGCTTTTTACCATGTTATAACATTGTTCCCTCATCAAAAACATGTCTGAAGAAGTTTTAAAAGTTATCTATGCTTGAGTATTTTAGCTCCTAGGCCCTATTCGGTCTAAGATTCTGTGCATTCTTAACGATTCTTGCAATTCTTGATGCTTCTGCTTTATATTTCTATTGATTAAGCTATTTTCTGATCTTATAATGTTGTTTCCTCATCACAAAACACACCTGGAGTTGTGTTTTGTTTCATTCACACATGTTTAACACACAAATTCTGCGTATTTAGGCTGAGGTACAAGTACTTCACTGGTTACAGGTACAACTACTTACACATAGTACTTATATAAATACAGGTACAAGTACTTCACTGTGTTTTTTTAAGTGTAAACATTAGTATTATGTTGTTTTAAAATGAATTTGATCTTGTTTCTTTGCATTGTTTGAGGTCTGAAAACATGGATCTTTTTTGTTATTTTGACCATTTGTCATTTTCTGCAAATAAATGCTCTAAACGATAATATTTTTATTTGGAATTTGGGGGAAATGTTATCAGTAGTTTATAGACTCAAACAAAAATGTTCCTTTTGCCCAAACACAGACCTATAAGTAGTCAAATCAGAAAAAAACTGATCATTTTGCAGAGCTGTATGTAGTACTTGAGTTAAAAAACACATATCCTGGAACATCTCAGTATAGGTCAGAACAGCTCATTGAAGCCACTGACGCTACTGAAGAAATATCGGCGTGTGTAAATAAGTTTCGATCGAGCGTCTGATGGCAGTGACCTGGTGGGAGGCGGGGTCAGGAGCATGGTCTGCGGAGGAGTAGAGCCCGGGGCCATCACTGTTGCCACGGAAACAGGGAAGGGGCTCCCAGAATGCACCGCGGCGGCCGCTCCTCCGTTGGGGTGGGACTGGACCACAGGCATGGGGGCGATCTGGATGATCTGAGGATGGAAATAAACAAAGTGAAGTGGGCAGAAAAAGATGTTTATAAATGTGCGTAGTGATATTTTTACAGCAACATGTCAAGGCCCCGTGTGAAGGAGGAGGATCAGTTTTTAAACTCTTGGATTCTATTTCGCTTTACTGCCTCCGTTTAGCCTTTCGCCCCTGCATCCTCTTCTCTCACACCAGCTAAGTTCAAGTCCTGTTTCACCACATCCAGAAAAACCTCCTCTGTGTTCCTCTGGCTACTTCCTGGCAGCTCTAACCCACGGACTGTATAAAAAAGTGGACAAAGAATGTGTAACGTCAATCGTAGAGTTTGGCTCCAGTCAAATGAAGCTCACCAAGGCTAGGAAGTTGAATTTGGAGCTGAGTTCAATATTAGAAATAAGGATGGACTTACGGAAAACAAAACAGCGAAATAAAAACACCAGGATCATGTAGAGCGGGTTAGCAGCTCTGTTTTTCAATATTTTTCAATACAATGTGAAATTGAGTTGGAGTCGATGGAGTCAGAAGCGCCTAAGCTCACTCTCGATTTGGAACGCGGCGGCTCGCAGGTTAATTATGTCCATTTATACAGTCTATGCTCTAACCTCAGCGTCCTTCAGATAATAATGCATTAGTCCTATACGCTTTTTCCAGGCACTCACAGTCGCTTTACAATGTTGTGCATTATTCACTACTCGGTGGTGGTAAGTGACTATCGTAGCCATAGCTGCCCTGGGTTAGACTGACAGAAGCGAGGCTGCCAATCTGCGCCTTCAACCATCACCAACACTTGACAATATGACTGAAGTGTCTTGCCTAAGGATACAACAGCATTTTCCACTAGAGTCACTGCTGCTCCACTATAGCACCTGGTGTATTTAGTTGTCTCCCACCCGAGTACTAACCAAGCCCGAACCTACTTAGATGAGATCAGACGAGATTAGGAATTACTTATATACCATCCATCATAACAGGAGAAGTTCAATTTGTCAACTGGACAAAGTTTGTTTGGTTGAAAACGTTTCGCCGCTCATCCAAGAGGCGAAACGTTTTCAACCAAACAAACTTTGTCCAGTTGACAAATTGAACTTCTCCTGTTATCATGGATTCTACCTGGACGACTGAGGGACTTTTCACGCATACCATCCATCCGTTTTCTTCCATTTATCCGGGGCCCAGTCGCGGGGGCAAAAGTCTAAGCAGGGACTCCCAGACTTCCTTCACCCTGGACAGTTCCTCCAGCTCCTCCGGAGGGACCCCAAGGCGTTCCCAGGCCAGCCGAGAGATATACACTGCGTGCACATGGATGAGTGGAATCCGATTGCAAACAGATTGGGATTGTGTCGGATTCATGTGCACAGGCTATGGATCGTATAGGGATTGGTTTCGCGAATCCGATTTGAACTCCTGGCTTAGGCCGATAGTAATCCGCTTGGTGCCGCCTTGTGCACGATATTGGATCGGATTGGCGTACTGCGCATGCATGGGAATTTTCGCCAGGGATTTCACCCGGAAGTGGCAGGAGGCGCCGACACCGTCATAAGTAGTAACTGTTGCCGGAAAAGTCAGACGAAATCATGGCTGTGAAGAAAGAATGCACAACACGTACACCAATGCTGCTCTGTCAAACTCCTCGAGCGCCATCTTTGTATACCGCCACATAGTTTGTTGTGTTTTTGAGTAGCCATCACCCGGAAGTAGTTGAACTACAGTGCCACATAGAGTAGTAGAGCCGGCCAGGTCGCTGACCATTATTCGATTACCCGAGCTTCATGTGCACTTGGATTGGAGGACAGACCACCCGCCGAGTAACGGGATCGGATTTGGAGAAATCCAATCCGATCCTACCATGTGCACGCAGTGAATGTCCCTCCAGCGTGTCCTGGGTCTTTCCCGGGGCCTCCTCCGGGTGGGACATGCCCGGAACACCTCCCGAGGAAGGCATCCAGGAGGCCTCCGGAACAGATGCCCAAGCCACCTCAGCTGCTCCTCTCGGCGTGGAGGAGCAGCGGCTCTACTCCCGAGCTCCTCTCGTGTGACTGAGCTCTTCACCCTATCTCTAAGGGAGCGCCCAGCCACTCTGCAGAGGAAACTCATTTCGACCGCTTGTATCCGTGATCTTGTCCTTTCAGTCATTACCCAGAGCTCATGACCATAGGTGAGGGGAGGAATGTAGATTGACGGTAAATCGAGAGCTTTGCCTTTTGGCTCAGCTCCCTCTTCACCACAACTGTCCGGTACAGCAACCGCATCACTGCCGACGCCTGCCAATCTCACGCTCCATCCTCCCCTCACTCATGAATACGATACTTGAACTCCTCCACTTACGTATATACTTTAGTACTTATTTACTTAAATACCTGATCAATCAGGACACAACTAATATCTATAACAAGGAAAAAGAAATTCATCTGGTGCACATTTTTAATCCTAGCCATCATTGTCACAAAGTGAAAAAGGTATTTTTTGCCATTTGGGGTCACGAACGACAGTACTGTATCTGTATCTGTAGCAACAAAATATGGTATTCATTTCAGTCTAGTCATAGTCATAGTCATAGTCATAGTTTGCTTTATTGTCGAAAAACAATCATGTACATGTACATAGAATGAATTCGAAATTTCGTTTCCCCACTAACCAGGCAGGACAGTGATAGAGTGGGCTAGGGGAGGGGCCGCTGCACTTGCGCGCGCCGCCGACTGGGAGATGCAGAACAGAAAAGATGCAATAAGTACAATCAGTGACAATTTAACAACATGTAATGACAGAAAAACAATTGGAGATATAACATAAGGTGATCTTTTTTGTTGGTTACATAAGGAAGGGGTCAGATTGGAAATCAATGAAGTTGATTGAACCGAGAGCAGAGATCAGACCTTTCTAAAGACAGGAATTCTACTATTGAGACAGGAATTCTACTATTGTCTAATTAACATTTCAAATTTTAACAAAAGTTTTAAACAGGCTCATGGTTTAAAATGTTTCAGAAACATATTTTAACTGTGACTCTGAAGACTGAGCGGTCTGGCATTTGAGCACATGCCAGAAGGGCCGAGGCTGTGCTCTATTACTGATTTGACCACGTGCACACTTCTCCGGGTAGTCAATGCGCATCGGGAAGTAGCGGCAATGTTTGCACATAACGAACTAGCGGAACCTGGAGTCCAGGCGGCAGAACCAGTCCTGAGAGCGCACGGATGCGTTCTCACTACAGTTCTGTGTTTGGTGCCGAGCTGTAGAACTCCTCCCCCCCGTTCCACAGACTACGGGGCCGCTTGTAGGTGTAAATTGCCAGGGCCGATGATCCCAGTCCGTCACTGCTCTGAAGTGCTGTATGTTTGCAAGTTTTCTTTCCAACAAAACCCGCAACAGCGCAGCGGCGCCAGGCGCCTCGGTCAAAGGAACTGTGTAATACACGCATATTTATACACGCAATATAAAACTGACTACTTCATGGATTTTGCCTATCGTGGGTTATTTCTACAACATAACCCCCATGATAAACGAGGGACCACTGTACTGAGCCGCATCAGAGGGATCAAAGAGCCGCTTGCGGCTCCGGAGCCGCAGGTTGCCGACCCCTGTTCTAAACGATAATATTTTTATTTGGAATTTGGGGGAAATGTTGTCAGTGGTTTATAGACTCGAAAGGAATGAAAATGTTCTTTTTGCCCAAACACATACCTATAAGTAGTAAAATCAGAAAAACCTGATCATTTTGCAGTGATCTCTCTTTTAAAAAAAAATTAAGTCATGTTTGCAATACGGTTCTGATGCTGCTCCCCTGAACCTTGTTTTTTTATTATTTTTTACTATAGTTATATTCTAGTTATGATTATTATTATTTAGTGTTTTATGTTCGCACCTTATCACCGAGACAAGTTCCTAGTCTGTGAATTGTGTTCACTTGACAATAGCAGTAAAAGTCTTTCTGATTCTGATTTTCCAGAGCTGTATAATATACAGTATAACAGAGGGTAACAAAAAATAGATGGAATAGCAAGAAAGATATCTTCATGAGACAAACGAGTGGCGGACGTTTCACCACAAAAATGACACATTGAACGTTTAAATAAAAATGCAGATGTTGTGGTCATGAGTAAGCCCTTAGATGAATACTGGAGATTGGAAAGTCTGTGGGGAAAAATGAACGGGAGATGTGCTTTCGTAATCTCGGTATGGGCGGTCACTGCGCAGCTGCTTATGTACAGTACTTGAGTATGATAATGCGCTGATTTGTTGATGAGAAGAGGAAACTTGAGTTATCAGTCCCGTACCTTATTTCCTGTCTGGGGGCCATTCTGCACAGGAAGGGGCGGGGCCACCAGGGAGATGGATGGAGGATGAGGAGGAGTATTTCCTGTTCGCACTGTTGCCATGGGAACCACCATCTTCGTCTGCAGAACCGGCGATTGGGTTTGGACTAACGAGGGAGGTGAGATAGAGAGAGAGAGAGAGAGAGGAGAAGAGAATTTAAAAAAAGAAAACAGGTCTCGAGGTGTGGAGAAGTGAATGAGAGGATACTTGAGGACACGGGCACGGGGAGGCTGTTTCCTTATTTAAAGGGACAGCGTTTCGTAAAAAAAAAAAAAAAATCGAGGTTATGCGAGGTACGAGGGGAGTGTTTCAAAATGTCTACGGTAGGTGGCAGTCGCAGTTCGGAAAAGCACGGAAACGCGGTGGCCTAAAATGAACCGGGGACAAGTGAGGTGAATGGGAAAGTTGACACACACTCGCTTCGACTCTGTTTTTTCATATGTAATTCAGAGCTAATACAAGATACGGCGTTTGTCTGTTAGCGACTATCTCCAAATGTTAGCGACAGATTTTGTTGTCGAGGAAGCTGTTATAAGAGACGTACTTGTAGTCTGCGATTTGAACAATACGCCAAAATCAATACCAGACTTTTAAACGGCTTCTATGAATGAAACTGACAATGATTTTCCATAATGGGGACTTCATTTTAAAAGATTATCTATAGGGATTATGAAGCCAGTTGAGTTTTTATAGGAATTTATCTGCATTTTAAAGGTCCTATATTGCACAAAATTGACTCTTTTGAGCTTTGAGCCATGTTAAAATGTCGTTCCCTCCTCAAAACATACATGGAGTTGTGTTTTGTTTCATTCACGCTTTATTAGTGACCCTTTATTATTAGTCTGTCTACATCTCCAAAGCTCAAAATGCTCTGTTCCACCTCGTGATGTCATGTAGCGATAGTTTTCAAGTTAACAGCTACATTTTTACCTTTCGTTCCGTACACACTAGTATCATCCAAATGATTCTAGTGACAGGTATGGGCAAACTACGGCCCGGGGGCCATATGCGGCCCGTTAAAGGTCCCATGGCATGAAATTTTCACTTTCTGAGGTTTTTGAACGTTAATGTGAGCTCCCCTACCCTGTTTAGGCCTTCCCCCATGGCTAAAAGTTGCGAAATGTCTAAACTGAGCATTTGCGATCCTTTTCTGCGTTAGAAAAAATCAGAGCTCAAACGGGCGATTCTGAACAAGGAAACTTATTGACGTCAGCTCGAAAAAAGAAATGCAAATGCAGTTCCACCCCCGTCTGTCTCTACTCAGCGTCTCTGTAAATCACGCCCAGAGAGTTTGGACTGCGGAGGAGCTACGCAATGCGAAATGCGTTTTTTTATTTGCCTGGAGGAACTTGCGAGTGTTTCTAGGCTCGGAAGTCCTTTATCTGAGCCTGTGGACATCTGAAACAGCAGTGGTTTAATTTTATTTTCTGTGGAAATGTGTTTATTTTTCAATGGAACGCTTCTCATCTCTCCCTCCGCGCAAAAACGCGGAAATGGGTCACAGCGCACAGCGCACAGCTGAAAAGGAAAGAGCGGAGAGTTTGGCCACGCCCCCACCCGCTACTATAGGCCATCTCTGTCCTCCTCATTTGCATTCAAGCAACAACGCCCATAATGGAGTGTTCCAGAGTGATATTTTTGACTCTTTCTCATCTTATCTCTCTTTCTCATGCACTGAGTGTTGATTTTGAAGAAGGATTCATTTACAGTATTAGGGAACCATTAAGGAGCCATATAAAAGCATCAAGAAGTACCATGTCATGGGACCTTTAAGCTTCTTAATCCGGCCTGCTGAACTTGAAGAAATTATATTAATAAACCTTGTTAATGTTTTTAATGTTTTAATTTCCCTGCAATTCTGGCGTTTTCCAACAGCTGGCGCACTAAAATTGCTCCACGTTTGTGCTTTACTCTTTGACCCCTCAGCCCTCCTGTAATGATGAGCGGGGCTAAGAAAAGAAAAGTGGACACAGAATCTCGAGTGTTTAATAAGGAGTGGACAAGTAAATATTTTTTCACCAAATACTTATCAGCTGCTGTATGCCTGATATGCCAAAAGACTGTAGCGATTTTTAAAGAATATAATATCAGCCGTCACTTTGCCACAAAACATGCTAACAAGCAGTCAAAGAAAGAATGAAAGAACCTGAAGGAGAACAGAACTTTCAGTGCTTTAAAATCGTAATTGTTAGTAATAAAAAAAAAGCTGTATTTTATTAATAAAATTTCCTGTGTTTTAAGAGTCATTAAAATAAATAGCTAAATACCGTGGAACTTGAAAGATGGACATTTTGTTGTAATGATTTTGTTCAGTTTTAATTGAAATAAAGCACATGTTTTCTACATATCTCATGTTATTTTTAGTGTTTTTACCAAAACACTAAATCCACCTGCTCCTGTTAAATTTTAGAACCCTTTGTGCCCCACGAGTCAAAAAGTTTGCCCACCCCTGTTCTAGTGTGTATGGTGTTTAAAAACACAGTGGAGCACTTCCTGTATTACCACATGACAAAGTGGAAGATTTTTTAATTTGAGAGAACTCAGCTTAAATATGCATGTTTGTGTGTTAAACATGTGCGAATGAAATAAAACACAACTCCAGGTATGTTATTTTTGGATGAGGAAACATCGGAAAATAGCGTAATACGGCAGAAAGTGAACACAGTCTATACATGAACTGCCCCTTTAATCCTTAACAAAAAGACCGGAAACAGCAGCGTGCAGTGTCTCTTGTGAATAGAGAGTGATTAAGAGCTGGTGGGCGACCCGTCAATCAGTCATCCCACTTTACGTAAGTCAATTAGGCCTATTTTCAGCACATCCTGAACTACACAAAAAACCCTGTAAACAAAGTGTTGAAATATGAATGAAAAGGAAGGACAATGAGCGATTATAGGTAGGTACATACAACAAAACGGCGACATTTAACGCTTCTAGGTTGACCCTGTTAGCAAGCTAAAATAAGACCGTGATTGGCCCATTGCTGACTGAAAATGTTGTTACTGTTTTGAGTAATTTGAGAAAGTGGTCGGAAGTTGACTATTTCAGTTATAATTCCATTCATGAGTTGGATTATTTCAAATCATGACTAAAGGTGACATTTGTGGTAGAAGTTATATGAGAAGTGACAAAAAGGGGCCATATTATGCTATTTTCTGATCTCAAAAAACATACCCAGAGTTGTGTTTTGTTTCATTCACACACAGTTTGACACACAAACCCTGCATATTTAGGCTGAGTTCAGACTTCAGTTCCACATTGTGATGTCATGAGGTAATACAGGAAGTGCTCCATTGTGTTTATAAACTCCATACACCTTCACTAGAATAATATGGATGATTTCAGTCCTGGAACTCTCTACTGATCAAAAGTTAAAAGAAGCTGTTAACTTGAATACTACCACTAAATGACATCACAAGGTGGAACAAGATGGATTTTGAGCTTTGGAGATGTAAACAGACTAAAAATAATAAAATAATAACAAAAAATTACTCAAACATGTGTGAATGAAACAAAACACAACATTATAACATGACTTAAAGGCGCACTGTGTAACTTTTTGGTTGGGAGTCCGTTCACCTGCTTGTTTCTATGGAGACGTCATTGCTCTGTCTTGGAATGTTCCACAGTATGGCATTAAACGGCTCTATGTTACATTTATTCACTCACAGGTGGATTAATAGCTCAGAAATACTTAGAAAAACAGGTGATCTGATTGTGAGCAGGGTCGCCTCGCCACAGATCTGACCTGTAACTTGGTCTGGTTTAGTCTCCAGGATGATAAAAAGGTTTAATGCCATACTGTGAAACATTCCAGACGAAGATGTGTGTAGAATCCCTCAGTCGTCCAGGTAGAATCCATGGCCAAAGTTTATTTGGTCGACCAGGCAGACCAGAACTGAAGAAGCAGCTTGGATGAGCTGCGAAACGTATTCGACCAAATAAACTTTTGTCCGGTTGACAAATTGAATTTCTCCTTTTGCCATTCCAGACAAAGCAATAACATTTCCATGGAGAAAATTTTGACAGACCCTCCAACAGAAAAGCTACACAATGCACCGTTAGAGCTCGAAAGAGTCAATTTTGCGTAAGTGGAGTTAAAGGAAAAGTAACGTTATTTTACAATCTGAGCCTTCTTTCGGTAATAAAACAAGTCGTTTGACTCACCCATATCACGTTCGTGTCATTTGGAGCTGTTTGAAGAAAGTTATGTTGTGGCGTTTCTGTTAGCATTTGTTAGCATTTGTATTCGGGGCATTAATTTGCGGCCTCCAAATAACACAAACTTTAGCACTTTTCAAATCATAGAAGCCCGATGTCTTAATGAAAAATTTCGTTTGAAGCAAAAATGGCCTGTAATCCGAGGTTTATCCATAGTTTTCAGCTTTGCGTTTCATGTTTGGATCCCGGGAGCAGTCCGCGCATGCGCACTGGCGTCCTCATCTACTCGAAACTATGGCTAAATCTCGGATTACAGGCCACTTTTGCTTCAAACGAAATTTTTCATTAAGACATCGGGCTTCTATGATTTGAAAAGTGCTAAAGTTTGTGTTATTTGGAGACCGCAAAGTAATGCCCCGAGCAAATGATACAGCACCATGTTAAAAGATACGGGATCATTACTAGAACAGAACGGCTCAACATAAGTTCTGCGATACTGCTCCAATTGACAGAAAAATGCTATGGGTGAGTAAAATGACTTGTTTTATTACCGAAAGAAGGCTCAGATTGTAAAATAACGTTACTTTGCCTTTAAGATGATTAACTTGGATTCAGGAGCTGGACCACGCCTCATCCTCTTCGTGAGCCAACCACAGCTCATCTCAACCATGCCTTCAATTACCCAGAAGTCCTATTTATATGGCCTATCCCAACAACACCGTCCATGTCAGCCCCCACCCTGAGTCTCCCCACAGCCATCTCATCTATCCACCGTCAATAAATATCTTTATCGTATTCCATTGTGGTGGCGTGGTCCTTGCTAGCAAATATGGGACCTTTAAATCATGAATTTACCACTGCTACTATCCAACCAAACTAAAGAAACAGTTATAAAAACATGAAAACCTGCCATTTGCACTTTAATCATTAGGAAAAGAACATACTCTATAATACACTTTTGAAAACTACTCTTAATGACCTCTTCACGTGCAAAAAAAAGGTCGATTGTACTGAACTTCTACACAGAAAATCAATTTCTGGGAACTGGTGTTGTATTGTGACTTTGGTGTGACATTTATGCTAAACAGCCAACATGGAAAGAGGAGATGTGCTTAGGGCAGCATAATATATAAGAAAATGTATATTATGTTACAATAACAATAAGGGCAGTCGCATTATAAGGTCTTTGTTCAAGTCCAAATAGACCAAAATGCACCTTTTTTTTCAATCCAATGAATAGATTTGACTAGTAAGTTGTGTTAACGTGATCATATTCATATAGAATGCCTAAAGGTTAATACTGAGCAGGACAGGTCAGATTTCTATGGCAGAATTTGCTGTTTAAAGGTCTTGTATTGCGCAAAAATGACTCTTGTGAGCTTTAAGCCATGTTACAAAGCTGTTACGTCCACAAAAACACCTGGAGTTGTGTTTTGTTTCATTCATCCATCCATTTTCTTCCACTTATCCGGGGCCAGGTCATGGGGGCAACAGTCTAAGCAGGGACTCCCCTCCCAGACTTCCTTCACCCCGGACACTTCCTCCAGCTCCTCCAGGGGGACCCCAAGGTGTTCCCAGGCCAGCCGGGAGACATAGTCCCTCCAGCGTGTCCTGGGTCTTCCCCAGGGCCTACTCCGGGTGGAACATCTCCCGAGGGAGGCGTCCAGGAGGCGTCCGGAACAGATGCCCGAGCCACCTCAGCTGCTCCTCTCGACGTGGAGGAGCAGCAGCTCTACTCCGAGCTCTTCCCCATGTGACTGAGCTCCTCACCCTATCTCTAAGGGAGCGCCCAGCCACTCTGCGGAGGAAACTCATTTCGGCCGCTTGTATCATTCATGGCTGAGTAATTCTTTATTATTAGTCTGTCTACATCTCGAAAGTCCAAATGCTCTGTTCCTCCTTGTGATGTCATCAAGAGGTAGTTTTCAAGTTAACAAATAGTTTTTCCCTTTTGTTCGGGTGAGATTGGCAATTCCAGGGCTGAATACATCCAAATAATTCTAGTGAAGGTGTATGGAGGACTCAGTAGAGCACTTCCTGTATTACCATATGACATCACAAGGTGGAGCTACATGTTTTCTGATTGAGAGAAGAACTAAAAATGCAGGATTTGTGTGTTAAACATGTGTGAATGAAACAAAACGCAAGTCCAGGTATATTTTTGATGAGGAAACGACATTATAACATAGTTCAGGAAATGGAATGGGCCCTTAAACTGTCAGATTGCAGATTTGTTGACCTGGTTTTCTTGTTACCGTAATATCTCTGCAATTACTGTGGCTTTTCAAATGAAAAACTGACACAAAGGCGAACCTCTTCTCTGTCAGTATAAATAAACAGAACTGAATTCATATTTTCACAAAACCTTCAGAAAGTGGTGCCATTATTCAACCCCAAAGTAATTGTTGTCAGTTGAAAGTACTTTAAGACGTAAGATTAGCCTAATGTGACAAGTTTGTGGAACCAATCCCAAACAAATAATGATAAGGTTAGACGATTATGGATCTTAACTTTCTTTCTTTTTAAATTTCTTTCAAAGACAGTAAATCTCCTATAGAGTTACATAAGCTCCTGTCCGCCTTCTGAAATTATAACATAATAAAATTCAATAACGTGAACACAAATTACATTAAATTACATTATTAGTATCTTTGGTTAGTTGGTAAATACTACAAGTTAAATCACTATTAAAAAAGCCATCTCAAACGATTATAAGTAGTTTGGTTATAAAAATTTTAGTTTGGGTTTTGGTTGGTCTCTGTCTCACCTCTGATACCGGGGCTGAGGGAGGCCACTCTTAGTCCCGCCCCTGAGTGCACGCCATTGGCCATGCTGGCAGTGGTGGGCGGTGACAGGACCTGTGGGGAGGCGGGGCTTTCGCTGGGCAGGAAGTACTGCACCAGCGACTTGGGCAGGACGGGCAGAGGGGTGCTGTGTGGGTGCGGAGGGGCGAGAAGCTGGGACCCTCCGAAAACTAGGCTAGTGACCAAAGCACTACCATTGATGGAGTTTATATGGATGGGGGAGGAGGAGGACAGGTACCCACCCCCTGCGGTGATTGGCTGATGAGATCCGCCTCCTCCAATCAGGAGAGTGGATTTCTTCTCCTGAGGAAGTGAAAAAAAAATAAACAAAATAAATGATACAATTAGAATTTTATTGAAATGTTATTTATGGTTTTCAGTCACATGATTTACTTCCTGTTATGGAGGCCATTTTGAGGGAGTAAATTATTTTTGGCCCATGCGCCAATGAGTACAGGCCATTGAAAACGGTAAATATGACACGATTTTGGGTTCACCTTCAGATTTTATTATAGTTCTATGGTGGTAAGTGAGAATGCTAATGCTAATGCTATAACCGCACAGGTAGTTCCGGCGACGGTTAATCACAGTTCTGTATCACTACGCCGTGAGCATCACCATAGAAACAAGTAAACAAAAGAACTACTGTTAGGAGGGACTAGCTTCAACTAAAACTAACTAAAAATAACCAACGCCTTGAACGTCCATGGACAGCCAAAAGGTTGTCAGATTTAAAAATTAACTATTTTCAGTTGGAATAAACGCAACCAGACCACGTTACAGGTCAGGTCTGTGGAGAGGCAATCCCACTCTGTCAGAATGTCTGTTTTTCTAGGTATTTTTTGTTATAAAACCAGCTGTAATTGAATAAATGTAAAGTAAAGCTGTTTAATGTCATATTGTGGAACACTCCAGGCAGAGCAATGATGTATCCGTAGAAACAAGCAGGTAATGGACCCAAAACTGCACTTTTAATCCTTACTTATTCTATTACAGATATTTTATTGCAGAGAATACCTTGAAAAACATTCTTGAGTGGGGTCTGTGTGCGGGATCGCCTCACCACAGATTTGACTCGTAACTTGGTCTGGTTGCGTCACATGGAGATAGATTATATTATGCTATACTGTGGAACATTCCAGGTAAATCAAGGAGGACAAGCTCATGGCAAGCCCTCCACCAGAAAATGTACAAAACAAATGTTACACAGTGCAGCTTTAGCAGAACGGAAGTGCGTTACCTTCGTATTATTATTCACCTTTCCCCTCACAGCGCCCTCTGCTGGTTTGCTGGCGATGGGGACAGGCGTGCTGGCGATGGGACGTACCACGCTGGTCACCATGGTGGGGGCCGTCCTCATCGAGCCCATAACCTGAGGGCTGAAAGTGGGCGGAGCCTGGGACCCGACCACCTGCCCCGCCCCCTCTCCTGAAGCCGGGGTCGTCTGCTCAGATTTGGGACCCCGTTCTCCTCCGTCCTGTCCCCCCTCTGTGCCTCTGCCCCTGGGTTTGTCCGAGCCCTCCTCCCCCGGTCCTGAAGTGGAGTCCGGGTGGGAGATGGAGGGAGAGGAGGAGGGCTGAGAGGAGCGAGAGACTGGCTGGAAACCGTGCTGTTGGAAGAAGAGATCAAATCAGAATCTGAAGTGAGGTCTTTAAAGATCCCATGACATGGTACTTCTTGATGCTTTTATATATGACACCTTAATGGTTCCCTAATACTGTAAAAATCAAGACTCAGTGCATGAGATATGACTCTGACTGTCTTCATGAGGCTAAATATGTCTCTGAAACACTTTATTCTGGGCGTTGTTGCTTGAATGCAAATGAGGAGGACAGAGACAGGCCAGTGCAGTGGGTGGGGGTGTGGCCAAATACGCCGCCCCACTTCCGCGTTTACGCGCTTAGGAAGATATGAGACGATTTCCTTTAAAAAAACAAATTTCCACAGAAAATGAAATTAAACCACTGCTGTTTCAGAGGTTCGGAGAAATTTCATGCCCTGGGACCTTTAATATAAATACATTTTATTATAAAAAGTAAAACATGCCTAGTTAAAGCTGCACTGCGCAACATTTCTGTTGAGGTGTCCGCTGCCTATTTGTCTCCGTGGAGATGTTATTGCTTTGCCTGGAAGGTTCCAAGGTATGACTTTAAACATCATCACAGGTGTTTTGCTCAAAAATACAATAATTCCAACTCTCCACAATGTAAATTCTAAAAAGTAGACCTTACTTGAAAAAAATCTTGGAAACCGATCGAAAAATCTGACTAAAGTGGACTGTGAATCGAAAGTTTTCAAGTAATTTCTCACTGTAGTGTGCAGTAAATTCCTCTTTCACCTAACTAAGCAGAGCAAGTTAAATGTACTTTAGTTTTCATTCATTGAATTCATGCTGTGAAGCTGTGCCAACGAATCAGTCAGTTTGTTTACTTTAAGAGTAATTTCATCTTACTTGGTAAATCTCTGGAAACTGATTGCCTTAAATTGAGCAAGTAAATGTTACTTACATCCACAAGTTAGAGTAAAAACAGGTTCTATTCTACAATAAGGCCATTTAGATCTGCATCAGGTACATATGGATTTGAATTAGGGCTGTCAGTTTAACACATTATATATTATTAATTAATTACACAGCAAATTAACAAGTTATAAAAATGTATGCAATTAGTTATGAGTGGCAAATCAATGTGTGCATTTTAAATTTGGTCCATTGAAGGACCTGTAGACGACTTGGCAGTGGCGTCATTTCCACCTGCGTCGCTAAACAAACAAATAAATCCTGGTGGAAACTGACATGGACTCGACTCAGGGGGCGAGGAGCGAATCACTGCTCGGGCCTTTGAACGGCGAGTTTATTTATAAAAAGAACGACGACGGGACGATCAACAAGAACACCGTGATTTGTAGCTTGTAGCTTTGTAGCTAGCTTATTTACCTGTTATTATTATTACTTATCTTGTCTGCACTTTTTTGTTCTAACTTTCTTTTGCACTAAACTGCCTGGAGCTAATGTGGGAAGTGAATTTCTCCTGTTTGAGATCAATAAAGTCTTATCTTATCTTTTGTAAAAAATAATTTTCCAATCACCGAAGCTGCTCCAGGCTGACGGATCATTTAAATGCTAAATACGTCCGGACATTGTTCCAACTGTTACTGGTGAGGGTGGGTGAGCGCACTTCACCAAACCACACTCGCAGAATTGCCTGACAGCACTAATTTGAATATTTATTAGTCTTTGAAAAAAACGTAGCAAAACTGTTGTTCATCTTAAGTCCAAAACACATCATAACGTGTAAAAATTAGGGCTCATCAGTTTAATCAGTTTAACGCGTTAATTAGATTAATGAATTACACTGCAAATTAATGCGTTATAAAAATTAACACAATTAATTATGAGCGGCAATTCAATGCGCATTTTAAATTTGGTGTGTGGCGAGCAAATTGCTGTTCGGGCCTTGGAACGGCAAGTTTATTTATAAAAAGAACGAAGACGGGACGATCAACAAGAACGCCGTGATTTGGAGCTTTTGTCAAAAAGAATTTTCCCATCACCAAAGCTGCTCCAGCCTGATGGATCATTTGAATGATAAACATGTCCGGACAAGTTCCACTGTTACCGCTGATAGAGCGAGCGTGAGCGCACTTCACCAAACCACCAAACTACGCTGCAGAATTTAGGAAACGCATGAGCAAAGCGACCACAGAAAAACTGACAAACTCAATCACAAAATGGGTTACCTCTCTCTCTCTCACACACACACACAATATTAAAATGCAATTAATTAGATTCATTAATAAAAAAAAAATCCTGTAATTAATTTGATTTTTTTTTTTATCACCTGACAGAACTAGTAAAAAAATAAAATAATTCAGCTCGGTCATTCCATGTCAAGTCAACCAAGGCCTCCGCACTTAGGTGTCAAAAAATACTGGAAGAAACAAAACAGGCGCACAGGTTTAATCTGGCAAAGACTGAAAGAACAGAGGGAGTGTGTAGAGACTGAAAGAACAGATGGAATGTGTAGAGACTGAAAGAACAGATGGAATGTGTAGAGACTGAAAGAACAGAGAGAGTGTGTCCTGGGATGAGTCGGGAATGAGCAGCAGCTTTAGGAAAGGGAGCAAAAGGAGGACCGGAACAGACTGGGAAATACTGGACTCTTGGCAATAATACGTCACTGTTGAAGTTACTCGTCTCATTCAAGCTGAGCTTCGTCTAATTGACAAGAAATGTGCTTTTTTCGCCCTGAAACTGTAACTTTACCACAATCAGATCCACAAATTCTTTGCTGTGAGTAAAGTAAACTAGCTGAATGAAAGCTAACCCTAGTGTTAGATGTTATAGTGCACAGATCTGAATTGTAATGTAGCGTAGTGCTTGTCTCCCACGTGAAAAATAGGTTCCACATTCAAGACAAAGGAATAACATTTCCATGGAGACAACCATCCTCTAGAAATGTTACGCAAACAACACAAAATATTCAAATTTAAGTAGACAGAGGTGAAACGTGTACGTGTCCTAATGCTTTTTTAACTGTGGTCTCATTCAGTCAACAAAACAACACAAAAATATTTCAACAAAGAGTCTGTTTGGCCTATTTCCTTTAATTATTTATAGCCTGACCTTTCAAAGTGACTTCATTCTTGCCAAGTTACCACAACACGACTACTACGACTGTTTTGTTCCATTCATAACTTTGGAATGACTGTAAACGCCTCAGTGAAAAGTAATTAAGGCTGTAGAAACTACAGTACAAAAAACAAAAGAAAGAAATACTACTGCTCTTACTAAAACCACTAACAAGTAAAAAGTCCAAAATGACACCCATAAAAGAGCATGAAAATAAATACAGTACTACAGTAATAGTATTTTATTTTGATACGTGGTTTTGTGGTTTATCACTACTACTACTACTACTACTGGTACTACTACTACTGCTGCTGCTACTACTACTACTACTACTGCTACTACTGCTGCTGCTACTACTACTACTACTACTGCTGCTACTGCTACTGCTACTACTACTACTACTACTGCTACTACTGCTACTACTACTACTACTACTACTACTACTACTACTACTACTACTACTACTACTACTACTACTACTACTACTGCTACTACTGCTACTACTACTACTACTGCTACTACTGCTGCTGCTACTACTACTACTACTACTGCTACTACTGCTACTACTACTACTACTACTACTACTACTACTACTACTACTACTACTACTACTACTACTACTACTACTACTGCTACTACTACTACTACTACTACTGGTACTACTACTACTGCTGCTGCTACTACTACTACTACTACTGCTACTACTGCTACTACTACTACTACTACTACTACTACTACTGCTACTACTACTACTACTACTACTACTACTACTACTACTGCTACTTCTACTACTGCTACTACTACTACTGCTACTACTAATACTACTGCTACTAATACTGCTACTACTTCTATTACTACTACTGCTACTGCTACTTATAGTGTTTCTACTGCTACTACTACTACTATTACGACCACCACCACTACTACTACTACCACTGCTGTTACTATTACTATTACTACTGTTGCTACTGCTGCTACTAGTACTACTACCACTACCACTACCACTACTACAGTAAATGTGTAGTGGTGTGCATTTTAGTTTTTTTGCCTCCTTATACTCACACCTTCACTTATACTGCATTGTATTTGTATAAAATACCTGTCTGCTACTACTACTACTACTACTACTACTACTACTACTACTACTACTACTACTACTGCTACTGCTATTACTACTACTACTACTAATACTACTGCTACTAATACTGCTACTACTTCTATTACTACTACTACTACTACTACTACTACTGCTACTGCTACTACTAGTGTTTCTACTACTACTACTACTATTACGACCACCACCACTACTACTACTTTGCCTGGAAGAATCCATGACTCATCGCTGTACCAGCGAGTGAGTCTGGTAACACTTGATCCACAGAATGCGCTGCTGTTGCGCGTAGACAGACAGCTAAGTGAACCAATCAGAGATTGCGCCATCTTGATTCAAAACTGAGGAGGAACTTCCGCTGCCTAAGAGTGACTTTGCGGGCAAAGGCGGGTGCACTGACGTCACCATCTTTGAACGAATCAGAATCGCGGAGTCCGTTTGTAACCGGAGGAGCGAGGGTGGAGCGAGGGTGTCCAAATGGTATCGCGCTGTATTTACCTGGCCAGCCAAATGATATCTCTCTGTATTTCCTATACAGCGCGATACCATCTGGACACCCTCCATCCACCCTCGCTCCTCCGGTTACAAACGGACTCCGCGATTCTGATTCGTTCAAAGATGGTGACGTCAGTGCACCCGCCTTTGCCCGCAAAGTCACTCTTAGGCAGCGGAAGTTCCTCCTCAGTTTTGAATCAAGATGGCGCAATCTCTGATTGGTTCACTTAGCTGTCTGTCTAAGCGCAACAGCAGCGCATTCTGTGGATCAAGTGTTACCAGACTCACCGCTGGTACAGCGATGAGTCATGGATTCTTCCAGGCAAGCGCTGTATAGCAAATACAGAGAGATATCATTTGGCTGGCCAGGTAAACTACTACTACCACTGCTGCTACTATTACTACTGTTGCTACTGCTGCTACTACTACTACTACTACTACTACTACTACTACCACTACCACTACTACTACTACAGTAAATGTGTAGTGGTGTGCATTTTAGTTTTTTTGCCTCCTTATACTCACACCTTCACTTATACTGCATTGTATTTGTATAAAATACCTGTCTGCTACTACTACTACTACTACTACTACTACTACTACTACTACTGGTACTACAGTAAATATGCAGTGCTGTGTATTCTTGCCTCCTTAAATACCTGTCCGTCCGGTTCGTCCTCGCTGTCTGTCACTCTCTCTTTACACTTGAGGTCGATGGAGCCTTCAGGACAAGAATCCTCTGAGAAAAACAAAATTCAAAACACATTTAAAACCGAGCAGCCAAGAGACACAAACCAAAGAAAACTATAATGTGTAAAAAAAAAATATATAATTACTTTTTTTTTACACTGATTCTCCACTATGATATTTTTATTGATTCATTGTATTTGCATGTACTTATCTATATTTAATGCTTACACTATATTCCACGTTTTATTGCACCTTTTATGCTAGACCTTTTATGACTCCTTTAAGCCGCTTTAAGCCATGTTATTACTGCTGGGGCTGTGTTTTGTTTCATTCACACGTCTGAGTAATCCTTTATTATTAGTTTGCCTACATTTCCAGAGCTCAAAATGCTCTGTAGAGATTGTAGTAGTGATCGGCAATCGGCTGAAACGATCCAAATGATTCTAGTAAAGGTGTATGGCGTTTAAAAACACAGTGGAGCACTTGTATCACCAAGAACTCAGCCTAAATGTGCAGGATTTGTGTATTAAACATGTGTGAATAAAACACAACTCCATATATACGTTTTTGATGAGGAAAACATTATAACACACAGCTCTGGGAAAAAATAAGAGACCACTGCATTTTTTTCTGAAATCAGCATCTTTGTCTTTTCGAACTACAGTATGAGAAAATGTACATTATTTTATGCTTTAACTTTTATTTGATTATAGTTTAGATTTGACTGTTGTTAAAGAGGGGATATTTTACTTCTATGGGGAATTAACTGCTAACACACAACATATTTGTACCGTTTATTGTTTTGAAAACGTATTAACATGTTTTATGAGTTTCACTCTTTACGCTCTGAGTGTTCCCTCCTTTTGCTCTCCATGTTAAAGATCCCATGACATGGTACTTCTTGATGCTTTTATATGGCTCCTTAATGGTTCCCTAATACTGTAAATGAATCCTTCTTCAAAATCAACACTCAGTGCATGAGAAACAGAGATAAGCTGAGAAAGAGTATATTTTCTCACTCTGAACACTCTATAATGGGCGTTGTTGCTTGAATGCAAATGAGGAGAAAAGAGATGGCCAATAGTAGAGGGTGGGGGCGTGGCCAAACTCTCCGCTCTCGCTCTGAGTGCTCAGCTGATCCATTTCCTTGTTTTTGCACGGGGGGAGTGATTTCCACATAAAATAAAATTAAACCACTGCTGTTCAAAGGTCCAGAGGCTCAGATAAAGGACTTCCGAGCCTAGAAACACTCGGACGTGCCTCCAGGCAAATAAAAAAACGCATTTTGCATTGCCTAGCGCATTCGCAGTCCAAACTCTCTGGGCGTGATTTACAGAGACGCTGAGTACAGACAGACGGGGGTGGAACTGCATTTGCATTTCTATTTTCGATCTGACGTCAATAAGGTGCCTTGTTCAAAATCGCCCGTTTGAGCTCCGATTTTTTGTAACGCAGAAAAGGATCGCAAATGCTCAGTTTAGACATTTCGCAACTTTTAACCATGGGGGGGGGGCTAAACAGGGTAGGGGAGCTCACATTAACGTTCAAAAACCTCAGAAAGTGAAAATTTCATGCCATGGGACCTTTAAGTCACTCCCCCTTCAGAGCGCTATCACAACACAATCAGCGTGCATCCTGCTAATGAAACTACCGCACATCACATCAGTTTTGTCAAGTTGTTGTGCAGTTTTGTATCATGTTTTTGTATATTTATGGAGAATTGTCCTGTGGGAGCGTGGGTAATGTTCAGCTCTGGAAAAAAAATAAGAGACCATCTCTACATGTATTACAGCCATTCCATTCCAGCGTTTGTTGAATTCCAACACAAACACAAAGCTGAGCTACTTCAGTTCTTGCACCAGGACTGGAATAAAGTCACCCAATGTGAAAGACTTGTGGAGAGCATGCCAAGACGCATGAAAGCTGTGATTAAAAATAAGGGTTATTGCACCAAATATTGATTTCTGAACTCTTCTTAAAGGTCCCATGACTTGGTACTTCTTGATGCTTTTATATGGCTCCTTAATGGTTCCCTAATACTGTAAATTAATCCTTCTTCAAAATCAAGACTCAGTGCATGAGATAGCCTCATGAACACAGTCAGAGTCATAAATATGTCTCTGAAACACTTTATTCTGGGCGTTGTTGCTTGAATGCAAATAAGGAGGACAGAGACAGGCCAGTGCAGCAGGTGGGTTGTGGCCAAATACTCCGCTGTTTTGCTGGTGGGTGACAGTGCGCTGTCACCCACTTCCATGTTTAAGAGCGGAGGAAGATATGAGACGCTTTCCATTAAAAATCACACACATTTCCACAGGAAAATAAAATTAAACCACTGCTGTTTCAGAGGTTCGGAGGCTCGGATAAAGGACATCCGAGCCTGGAAACACTCTCACGTGTCTCCAGGCAAATAAAAAAACGCATCTCGCATTGCGTAGCTCGTTTGCGGTCCAAATTCCCTGGCCGTGATTTCCAGAGACGGTGGGTGGACATCCAGAGGGAGGTGGAAACCTTTCCCTGAGTGTGACGTCAGAAAGTTCCCTTGTTCAGTATCGCCCGTTTGGGCTGTCTTTTTTTCAAACGCGGAAAAGGATCGCAAATGCTCAGTTTACACATTTCAAAACAGGGTATGGGAGGTATCTTTTTTGTTATTTTGACAATTTGTCATTTTCTGCAAATAAATGCTCTAAACGATAATATTTTATTTGGAAGAAGAAGAAGAAGTGAACTTTATTGATCTCACACTGGAGAAATTCTTCTCTGCATTTTAACCCATCATATATATATATATATATATATATATATATATATATATATATATATATATATATATATATATATATATATATATATATATATATATATATATAATTAGGAGCAGTGGGCGACACATTCCTGCGCCCGGGGACCATCTCCATGATCTTCTTGCTTCGGTTTGGTCAGGACCTAAGATGGAGGATTTTACCTATGGTGCATGTTTGGGAATTTGGGGGAAATGTTCTCAGTAGTTTATAGACTCAAACAAAAATGTTCCTTTTGCCTAAACACATACCTATAAGTAGTAAAATTAGAAAAATTGATAATTTTGCAGTGGTTTCTTATTTTTTTCCAGGGCTGTAAATCAGAATGCAGCATAATATGGGCCACTTAAAATGTATACTACATATTTTAATTATTATTATGCCAATTATTTATCAAACTTCAAATTTAATTACAACAAAATACAAATATTAATAAAACAAATCCGTCATGATGAAATCTTTGGTGTAATTTGCTGATTCACTGAAAACACTATCTCTGTTACAGGAAGTGAGAGTGGCTGAAGATTAGTTTAGCAGTGACTGAAGGGACTAACCCATGACATCATCGTCCCCTTCTTCCTCACAGATCACCATCCGCTCCTCATCACTGGTCACATCCTCACTGACCCCACCCGGACGCCCCGACAGAGGAGGAGGGCGACTGGGGAACAGGCCCGGACCGTCCTCCTAAAACAGACACAATAGAAGCACAGTTAATGCGCTGGGAACTTTGGATGGTCTTGTGAATTTTTATTTTATTCTATTTACCGAAAGTCTATCTTTATATAAACCCGAACGTGAAAGTGTGTGAAATCTACTGGCCAGTACTGACAGCTATAAAGAAAACGGCGAAGGCGGAGCCCAAAATACAGTATGTCCTTCTGCGGCTCTCGTAGTTAAAATGGATGCCGCTACATGGGGAAGATCCCCCTTTTATGCGACTATATCTCAGTCCAACAGAATACTTTTTTTTTTTTTTTTTTTTTTTTTAGTTTAGTTTATTAAGGACAGTGTGCAGTTTCATTAAAAAGATGTCTGCACCAGATTTAGCTCAAAGCTAATTTCCATCTGCAGTCCTCACATCATAAAATACAATACAAAAATACGATAAAGTGCAATTATAAATACAATAAAAATACAATACAATATAATAAAAAGAAATCACATATCAAATACAAGGTACAATCTTAACAGGCTAGTGCAGGATAAAATCTTAAAATATAAGCAATTCTAAAATAAACAATCTCAAAACAATTCTATACATTGGCCACTTTTGACTCAAACGAAATCGTAAACTAAGACATCGAGCTTCTATGATTTGAAAAGTGCTAAAGTTTGTGTTATTTGGAGACCGCAAACATGTGCCCCGAGAACTCACATTATGGAGATCGCAAATCTAAAACATCTCCGGAAGTGCTCCATATGACACCAAAGTGCTATGGGTGAGTAAAACAACTTGTTTTATTACCGAAATAAGGCTCAGATTGTAAAAAAATTTGGAGCCCGCACGGGGCATATTACATGCTCGGGGAATATATTATATGCCCTGAGCTATGGCTAGAAGTCGCGCTAGGCTAACCGCAAATCTAAAACATCACAACTTGTTTTATTACCGAAATAAGGCTCAAATTGTAAAAAATGTTACTTTTCCTTTAACGGGTAAAAATCTTACACAGTGTACCTTTAAGAATATTTCTATGGGATAACCCTGCTTTAAACTTATTGCACCTGCGGCATAAATTTGTTTCAATATTATCGCTTATAGTCTATATTTTCATACGCAC
Organism: Paratrypauchen microcephalus; assembly: GCA_036785185.1. Classification (NCBI taxonomy): domain Eukaryota; kingdom Metazoa; phylum Chordata; class Actinopteri; order Gobiiformes; family Gobiidae; genus Paratrypauchen; species Paratrypauchen microcephalus. Next base: position 2,673,603 of record JAVJIX010000073.1, read on the forward strand.
TGCAGAATTTCTTATCGTAACAGGCTAAATGTACCATAAATAACCGAAAGTAACCAACTCAAACATGGTGATTTACTCTGGTCTAGTCCAAAAACCCCTAAAGTCCCAATCTCTCATCCAGACCAGCAGAGACTAGTCACCACTGCTCTGTTCAGACGTCCTCCACATTCTCCCCCACTTTGCCACAAACACCATTTTTTCTTCAAACTCACTTCAAATGAGTCCACTCACTTTGGAGATTTCTTCCTTCAAATGCCCTCGGAAAACTCAGTGAGATCCTGCGTCTTCAAAGCTTTTCTGTGCTCACTTTAAGCGGCTTTGAAGGTACAAAACTACACCGATGTCTGCTGCTTCTCCCCCCAGTCGCAGAGGATCAGGGCCTTCACTCGACTACTTTTGTTTAGAGAGAATCATTTAACGCTGTTGGCATCGCCTGGTTTCATGTTTTAGTGCTTTGATATCGGCGGCACAGTTTGAAACTTTATTAAGCTTTTAAGTCCACAAAGTAGTATTAAAAAACGGTTTAATCTTTTAATAGATGCTAGCTGGGATTTGCATGTGTTTAAGGAATTATATTGAATCAGATAGCTGCTTTTGGACTGCTACAGGAAATACGCCTCCTCAGACTGGTTTATTTATTGAGTATAGGTTTTGTTTTGGAGATTTTCAACGCTTTAACCCAGTCTAGTGATATTCCTATAGTTGGATTAGAAATGATAACGTCCAAATTTATCCATGCTTGGGACTGACGCAAGTAGATCCATATAGTTTTCCTCATAATATTATATTACAAAATGAATTATTATAAGTGAAGTGAAGACATTTCGCAGCTCATCCAAGGCCTTCGACAGTTTATTTGGGGTTGTTTGTTTCGCCTATTCATTTCAATTATTTTAAGAGAAGGGTTTTACTTTTCCTGCACTGTTCTGTTATTTACTTTTGTGCGTATTTTTTGCTCTTTTAAATTTTGGGTGCAAACATTAATAAATAAATAAAATAATAATAAAAGTTCTGGTCCGATTGCTGGCGGACACAGCCTTATATCTGCCTGAACGGAGGAGTTAACTACACTGAAATGAACACAAGTTTGTTTACAGTTTCTGATTGTTAGCAAGACCTATTAAAGGAGAATTAACATTTTTTACAATCTGAGCCTTATTTCGGTAATAAAACAAGTTGTTTTACTCACCCATAGCACTTTGGTGTCATATGGAGCATTTCTGGAGATGTTTTAAATTTGCGATATCCGTAACGTGAGTTCTCTGGGCAAATGTTTGCGGTCTCTAAATAACACAAACTTTAGCGCTTTTCAAATCATAGAAGCTCAATGTTTTAGTCTACACTTTCGTCTGAGTCAAAAGTGGCCTGTAATCCGAGATTTATCCATAGTTTCGAGTAGATGAGGAGGCCAGTGCGCATGTGCGGAGTCACATCTTATTTCGCTCTCAGCTCCCGGGACCCAAACATGAAACGCAAAGCTGTAAATTATGGATAAATCTCGGATTACAGGCCACTTTTGTCTCAAACGAAAGTGTAGACTAAGACATTGAGCTTCTATGATTTGAAAAGTGCTAAAGTTTGTGTTATTTGGAGACCGCAAACATATGCCCCGAGAACTCACGTTACGGATATCGCAAATTTAAAACATCTCCGGAAGTGCTCCATATGACACCAAAGTGCTATGGGTGAGTAAAACAACTTGTTTTATTACAGAAATAAGGCTCAGATTGTAAAAAACGTTAATTCTCCTTTAAAGAACAGTAAGTGTGAACTGCCCCTGAACCAAGTACTTCTGTTGCCCATTGACCATGTGCACTAGAGTGGAGAAGAGCGAAGGCTAATGATTGAAAAGATGTTTTAAAAACATCTTTTCAATCATTAGCCTTTTGAGACAATTGAAGGATTTTGAGCTGAGAAAAAGATTAAAGTCTGAAAACAGTAAAAATCGCCACAAAATCCGGATTGTAAGGCTGCGTCCTATTACTCCCTTCCCATACCCCTTTATCTACGTCTTTGTCTTGCTCCTCGATATCGAGCTGAGAGGGCTCGGGGTACGAATGTTCCCCTAAGAAATGGGACACCACTCGATTACCGTTTGCGTCATCATCCCTCGCCTCTACCTGAGCTGCTACGTCTACAGAGGCGACAACAATTGACGCAAACAAACGTAAACAAATGTCAACGATTATCGGGTACTTCAGTTCGACAAAAAAATAGCTTGTTTATACATGAAAGTTCGATGAAAACGATAACGTCGGCTAAACAGGCATCACTACAATTAAAACCGCAACAACAGTTCACTAAAAGTAACGTGGAACATCAGCGTCATAATTGTAAACCTGCTAAACTGTTAATCGATAATTACAACTGCTGAAAATACATTTATGAGACTCCTTGGCTGGTTGATGTGACGCTGCCATCCTGATCCCAAAACCTGCCTGAGCTTGTAGGCGTACCCCTTCGTTCCAAGTCTGGTCGAGAGCTTACTTCGTTTCAAGGGGTATGTAGCCCTCGGTCGTGGCCCCAGCCCTTGATCAAAATGAGAATCGGGACACCCCTTGCCCTCACATGAACACGCAAAAACAAGGGATAGGGGTAAGACGAAGGGGTAAGACAGAGAAATGGGATGCAGCCTAAGTGTCCTGTCAGCCAAACATGAGCAGTTTGTGATTATTTTGACTCTGTGGGAAAAATCCTTTCTAGACAGGATGGATTTTTCACTGAAGTTCCAGAGAGTGGCCAGTACGCCAACTCGAGACGGCTCTAAGCAGCAGTACCCTAAATGGTTATTTGAATAGATCCATGGTGTCCACAGACCTTGTCCAAGTGTTTCTCCCTCTGCTCCAGTGTGTGCACGGCGCTTTGAGAAAAGGCTCTGGGACGAGGATGCTGCCCCCCAGAGGCTCCTCGACGTTCTGCACCCCCCAACCAGGGCTTTGCCTCCACCCCGGGGGACTGTGGGTCTGTGGGAGAGAGAGGAAGCAACAAGATACAGAATTACTAACAAAATCTCTCGACCAACCTTCACAATACAAGGGTTAGTTCTAGCCCAGGGGTCGGCAACCTGCGGCTCCGGAGCCACATGCGGCTCTTTGATCCCTCTGATGCGGCTCAGTACAGCGGTCCCTCGTTTATCACGGGGGTTACGTTCTAAAAATAACCCACGAAATCCGCGAAGTCGTCAGTTTTATATTTTACAATTATTCTCCATGTTTTAAGGCTGTAAACGCCTCACCACACACATTCTACACTTTTCTCAGACTGGAATTAACGTTTTGTCACATTTCTCTCTTGTTTAAACACTCAAACATTCGTAGATTTTCAACAAAAAAGCACAGAATTAGAGAATGAAACCAAAGTGTATTTCATGTGTATGTCACAGTTCTTATGACCGCTTCGCTGTGGCGGGTTTTGTCGGGGAGAAAACTCGCAAACATACAGCACTTCAGAGTCACACACTCACAGGAGACACGGAGGAGAATGACTGATGAATTGGCAAAGGTCTACAGTCCTTTAGCCAATCAGAAATGCGCGTTGATACACTATAAAAAAAAAAATTTAATTAAAAAAATCTGCGAAACAGTGAGGCCACAAAAAGTGAACCACGATATAGCGAGGGACCACTGTATTTAATTGAAATGTATTTTATTTTAGTTAATTCACTTTCAAAGTGTAATTCTATGGCACAAAGGGGGAAAAAAAGCAGTTATATGCAGTGTTATTTCATTTTAAATTTCAGGGTTTTGGGTTTTGTGACTCCCAGTGTTTTCTTTACTGTGTGAAACGAGTCCAAATGGCCCTTTGAGTGGTAAAGGTTGCCGACCCCTGCTCAAGTACTATGGTAATTACTTAAAGGTGTAACTTTTCTGGTAGAGGGTCCGTCAAATACTTTTCTCCATAGAGATGTTGCTTTGTCTGAAATGTTTCACAGTATTTTGTTTTATTATTATTATTATTATTATTATTATTATTATTATTATTATTATTATTATTATTATTAATTATTCGATTATTACTTATTTTATTATTATTCTATTCTTGCCTGCATGCACTTTTCTTTCTTGTTCAAACTGTCCCCACCTGGAGCTACTGTGACAAGTAAATTTCTCCTGCGTGAGATCAATAAAGTCTTATCTTATCTTAGTATGGCATTAAACCTTTCTTTCTTTCTTTCTTTTTTCTTTTCTTTATTTATTTCATTTGTTAAGACAAAACTAAAAAAAATAACAGATCCAACATACTTGTATCTATACAATTATAACTTATTATAACCTTTCTATCTTCATGGAGACCAAACCAGACCAAGTTACAGGTCAGATCTGTGGAGAGGTGATACCGCTAACAGTCAGAATGCTTGTTTTTCGAGGTACAGGGAGTCCTCGAGTTACGACGTTGATCCGTTCTTAAGACGCGTCGTAACCCGAATTTCGTCGTAAACCGGATTTTGCCTTTGATCTTCCAACCAAAGCACCAATAACCTTTCCATCTCAATAATTAGACCACTACGCTGCTTGGTTATCACTGCCGCTTTCATAGGAGTAGATCAGAGCCCACATCAGGTACTTCCGCCCACATTGGGCACACACACGAGGCTGTCTTCTTCTCCCTACAACCACAACAGAGCGTATTCTTCCGCCGTGCGCCGCGCGCCGCGTGCGTTTGTTTACATCTTTTACCACGCTAAACCGTGTAAGACGGAATGACGCGTAATATATACATATTTTTTTTAATGGGGGCGCGTTCGTAACCACGAAACGTCGTAACCCGAGACCGTCGTAACCCGAGGACCCCCTGTATTTTTGAGCTAAAACACCACAGGTAATTTAATAAATGTAAAGTAGAGCTGTTTAAAGTCATACTGCGGAACATTCCAAGCACATTATATCCATAGAAACAAGCAGGTGACAGACCCCCAACCAAAAAGATACAAAACGCACCTTTAAATTCTGTATCTAATAATGATTGTGCAGTCATCATTAATATACAAACCTATACTTTCAGACATGCTCCTCTCCCTGGCTTCTTTGGGAGTCCCGCGGCCTTCGGACAGGGACTTCCTCCGGTCTTTGTTGCACCATTTCCAGTCGGGGTGAGCTCTGAAGTGCGCCTCCTTCACCTGAACATGGAAACAAAAGAATTTATACTTCATCACAACCCAAAGTCCATATACACTTATACTAAAATGTGGCCAGGAGATCTAAGATACAAACTGCTTTAGTTGTACATTTTGTTCTCTGCTATCAATAAAAACCCTTACTGCTCATATTTAAAAGCCTTGCACCAGAATTAATCTTGTCCCAGTGCAGTTGTATTATATAAGCAGCTCTTGAGGTCAAAATAAGTGAACAAAATACTTTTTTATAATCCAATAATGAAAAACTGCACTTTTAGCACAGTAGTTGTTAATGACGACCTCTGAAAGTTGTGAAAAACACTTATAAACTCGTCCACGAATGGATAAGTTCGGATAAGTTTTAAAATGAACTAGTTCTGTTTTTCACATCTTTAAAGGTCCCATGGCATGAAATTTTCACTTTCTGAGGTTTTTGAACGTTAATGTGAGCTCCCCTACCCTGTTTAGGCCCCCCCCCCATGGCTAAAAGTTGCGAAATGTCTAAACTGAGCATTTGCGATCCTTTTCTGCGTTTGAAAAAAACACAGCTTAAACGGGCGATTCTGAACAAGGCAACTATGTTACGTCACATTGAAAAAAGAAATGCAAATGCAGTTCCACCCCATCTGGATGTCCACCCCCTGTCTCTGGAAATCACGCCCAGAGAGTTTGGACCGCGAAGGAGCTACGCAATGCGAAATGCGTTTTTTTATTTGCCTGGAGGCAACTGCGAGTGTTTCTAGGCTCGGAAGTCCTTTACCCGACCCTCTGGACCTCTGAAACAGAAGTGGTTTAATTTTATTTTCTGTGAAAATGTGTTTTTTTCATTGAAATTCCTCTCCTTTCTTCCTCCGCGCTTAAAACGCAGAAGTGGGAGACAGCGCAGAGCGCAGCGGAACCAGCAGCACATTTGCCCCCCCCCCGCTCCTCTAACCTATCTCTGTCCTTCTCATTTGCATTCAAGCAACAAGGCCCAGAATGAGTTGTTCAGAGAGAGATTTTCTGACTCTGACTGTGTACATGTGTCTTTCTCATGCACTGAGTCTTGATTTTGGAGCAGGATTCATTTACAGTATTAGGGAACCATTAAGGCGCCATATAAAAGCATCAAGAAGTACCATGTCATGGGACCTTTAAAACAGTAAAAATCAGGTACATTCAGAAATATACTAAAGCCTGAGACAGAGGAGAGCCTACAGTTAGCATCACATCACACCCCGAGGGAATATTGATTGCATCAGTTGCAAAGTATCAATACGGAAAATCACATTCGAGGATCTGAAAACCACCATAGTCTCTTCTATTAAAGGTCCTATATTTGTGAGCTTTAAATCATGTTTTAATGTTGTTTCCTCCTCAAAAACACAACTGGAGTTGTGTTTTTTTTCCCTGAGTAATTCATTATTAGTCTGTGTACATCTCCAAAGCCCAAAATGCTCTGTTCCACCTAGTGATGTCACGCAGTGGTAGGTTCCAAGTTAACAGCTACCTTTTACCCTTTAGTTCAGTAGAGATTGGCAATTACAGCACTGAAATCATCCGAATGATTCTAGAGAAGATGTAAATCAGGAGTGTCAAACATGCGGCCCGGGGGCCAGATCCGGCCCTCCAAGACCTTTAATCTGGCCCTCAGCTGACTTTCTACTAAAATATTTTAATTATATTTTAACTTTCTATTAATATACAGTGGTACCTCACCTTACGAATGACCCAACAAACGAAAATTTCAAGTTACGAAACGCCTTCACGGTACATTTTTGTCTCTAGATACGAATGAAATTTCAAGTTACGAAACGCGAAATCTCAAAAATTCAAATAATGCGCGCTCAGCCACACACATTATATGCTTTTCTCTGAGTGGATTTAAACTTTTCTCACATTTGTCTCTGTTTAAACACTCAAACTTTCATAGATTTTCAACAAAATGTATTAATATTGAAGTGTGGGGGGAAGCGGGAGGGGGGAGAAAACTGCGCGGTCATGTATGCGCAGCATGACCCGGCGCGGGGCTGACAGCAGGACTAGACCAAGATCTAAACCTGGACTGGACCAGGACTAAACCTGGACTAGAACAGGTCTATTTCCTGGTTTCTCACGAGTCACAGCTGAGGCAAGCAGGGAGGAGGCAGTCTGAGCGCATGTGAGCAAGAGCCATGCAAGAGCCGCGGCTCCTCTAGACCTCCTCTAGACCTGGTCAGGTCTAGAGGAGGTCTAGAGGAGCCGCGGTGGTCTGGACTAAACCAGGAGGAGCCGCGCTCACATGCGCTCAGACTGCCTGCGGTCCCTTCCTCCCTGCGGACTCGTGAGAAACCAGGAAATAGACCCGCACGCGGCGCTTTAATCCACCTGTTCTAGTCCTGGTTTAGTCCAGGTTTAGTCCTGGTTTAGTCCTGGTCCAGTCCAGGTTTAGATCTTGGTCTAGTCCTGCTGTCAGCTCTGCGCCGGGTCATGCTGCGCACACGTGACCGCGCAGTTCTCCTCCTCCTCCCTGCTCGCCTCAGCTGTGACTCGTGAGAAACCAGGAAATAGACCCGCACGCGGCGCTTTAATCCACCTGTTCTAGTCCTGGTTAAGTCCAGGTTTAGTCCAGGTTTAGTCCTGGTTTAGTCCTGGTCCAGTCCAGATTTAGATCTTGGTCTAGTCCTGCTGTCAGCTCTGCACCGGGTCATGCTGGGCACACGTGACCGCGCAGTTTTCTCCCCCCTCCCGCTTCCCCCCACACTTCAATATTGATACGTTTTGTTGAAAATCTATGAAAGTTTGAGTGTTTAAACAGAGACAAATGTGAGAAAAGTTTAAATCCAGTCTGAGAAACCAATCAGAATGCAGAACACATTGTTACACTATAAAAAAAGTTACACTATAAAAAAAAAATAAAACTTGGATCGGGGCCTTGGAACGAATCAGGCTTTTTCCATTGAAATAGCTACTCAACTTACGAATTTTTCACGTTACGAAACCACTTCTGGAACGAATTAATTTCGTAAGGTGAGGTACCACTGTATTGGTAATTTTCTATGCCTCTTTTCTGCACAGTTTAGCATAGCAGCGTCTCCAGCTTCTCTGTGCGTGGCCCCACCCACCAGAGCAGCACAAATGAAGACTAAAGCATGACTAAATTCTGTGAAATGCATACAAGTTCATGTTAAAACGTGTTGAAATTGCATTTTTCTTAAGGTTTCAGGTTGTTCATAATATTTAATAATATTTTGTAAAAGAAAGAGTTCATCAAATAAAAAAAGACTTCTGTAATAGATTTGTGTTTCTCTGCACAAATATTTTGACTTATTGCTATTTTTGGGATATATATGCCATGAGTTTTCTGGCCCATTTCCGGCCAAAGTAGGTTGGATTCGGCCCCTGGACCCAAATGAGTTTGACAGCCCTGGTGTAAAGAGTTTAAAAACACAGTGGAGCACTTCCTGTATTCCTACATGAAATACTTTAAACATGCAGGATTGTGAATTAAACAAAACAACTCCAGGTGTGTTTGTGATGAGGAAATAACTTCATAACATACATCAAAAATAGTGTAATACGAGCCCTTTAATAGGAAATGGTGCAGTGTAATACCTGGAAGGCGAGGTCGTGGTACTGCTGTTTCTCATTGGGCCCCAGCGCGTACCACCACTCCCCCAGGATCTTGCTGACGGTGCGGTTGTCTTGGTTTGGGTGTCTCTGATGCACCAGGGCACGATGGCGTTTGCTGAAGATCATGAACGCATTCATCGGACGCCGGATGTGGTCCTTTTCTCTCTGAACATGGCAAAAAAGAGACAGTTTTAATGGGGAATACAAGACCAAAATCTACAGTTAGCAGGCCATCTTACCCGGTCTTATGTGTGGACATTGGAAGAAATGTATAGAGGTTGGTTTAAAGTTGTATTATGTAACTTTTCTGTTGTTGTATCCATGGAATTGTCATGTTTTTTCTACAGAATCTAACAGAATAATATAGAACCTTTAGGTTTTGCATTAAAGGTCCTATATTACACAAAATTGACTCTTGTGAGCTTTAAGCCATGTTACAACGTTGTTACCTCCTCAAAAACATACCCAAGTTGTGTTTTATTTAATTCACACATGTTTGAGTAACCGAAAAAAACCTGCATTATTAGTCTGAGCAATCTCCAAAGCTCAAAAGGCGCTGTCCCACCCTGTGATGTCAAGTAGTGGTAAAGAAATACTGTCAAGCAGAAAACACAGCCTGAATATGCAGGGTTTGTGTGTTAAACATGTGTGAATGAAGAAAAACATTATAAAGGCATCTATTTTGCATTCATTCAATTACAGGTGTTTTGTTTTGTGAGCAGATTCGCCACTCTACAGATCTGGCGTGTGAAAAAACTGTGAAAATATATCTTCCTGTACAGGGGGTCCTCGGGTTACGACGTTGATCCGTTCTTAAAGGCAAATTAAAGTTTTTTTTACAATCTGAGCCTTCTTTCGGCAATAAAACAAGTAGTTTTACTCACCCATAGCAGTTTGCTGTCAATTGGAGCAGTATCGCAGAACTTATGTTGAGCCGTTCTGTTCTACTAATGATCCCGTATCCGTTAACATGGTGCTCGTATCATATGCTCGGGGCATTACTTTGCGGTGTCCAAATAACACAAACTTTAGCACTTTTCAAATCACAGAAGATCGCTGTGCCAGGGTAGACTTTGAGTGGATTCCAAAACGGCCTGAAACCCGATATGCAGCTATAGTTTCATTTGATGACGTCATCAGAGAGGACAGTGCGCATGCGTGAACTCAGCTGTTTTGTAAACACAGCTAGTCCGAAACAAGCTAACACCGCTCTGAACTGTTGCGATATCGGGTTTCAGGCCGTTTTGGAATCCACTGAAAGTCTACCCTGGCACAGCGATCTTCTGTGATTTGAAAAGTGCTAAAGTTTGTATTATTTGGACACCGCAAATCAGTGCCCCGAGCACTCACGCTAACGGATACGGGATCAGTGGTAGAACAGAACGGCTCAACATAAGTTCTGCGATACTGCTCCAATTGACACCAAACTGCTATGGGTGAATAAAACTACTTGTTTTATTGCCGAAAGAAGGCTCAGATTGTAAAAAAACGTTAATTTGCCTTTAAGACGCGTCGTCGTAAGTTGGATTTTGACTTTAATCTTCCAACCAAAGCACCAATAACCTTTCCATCTCAATAATTAGACCACTACGCTGCTTGGTTATCACTGTCACTTTCATAGGAGCAGATCAGAGCCCACATCAGGTACTTCCGCCCACATTGGGCACGCACACGAGGCCGTCTTCTCCGCCCTACAACCACAACAGAGCGTATTCTTCCGCCGTGCGCCGCGCGCCGTTCGCGTTTGTTTACGTCGCTTACCACGCTAAACCGCGTAAGACGGAATGACGCGTAATATTATTAATTTTTTTAAATGGGGGCGCGTTCGTAACCACATAACGTCGTAAGTCGAGACCGTCGTAACCCGAGGACCCCCTGTACTAATTATGTTTTGTTGGGTTTCACAAAGAGACAGGAAATCAGGTTGAACGTTTATTTCAGCATTTATTTTGTGATATTTTTTCAAGAAATCACTATACCGTCTACACACTGGCTCCTGTCCCTGTCTGAGGGCCTGTTTACACACACCCGGGTATCTGTAAAAACTGTAAAGAATGTAAAGACTTTTCCCTTCCTTTGTGCCTTTCGAGATTTTTCTGAAAACGATTCTTTCTAAAAACTCCGGCAAAAATTGAGATTTTGGAAATCTCCGGTTTCGCGTTTGCATGTAAACTGAGGAAAACTGAGTTTTAGGCAGCTGACGTGCCAAAAGTGTGATTCTGATTGGCTTGCAGAGCGTTCTCCTTCATTTCCAGAGGTGAATTCGCTGTTTGCGTATAAAAGATGGGTGCAAACGAAGGGAAATTTTAAAAATACCAATGTACATATTTTGGAAAACGGAGGGAGACAAATATTCGTTTCTCAACATACCCGGGCAGGTGTAAACGTAGCCTGAGAGTGAGTGGTGCACCATATTCTAGTATTAAATGTTTAAATGGACAAAGTCTGACCTTCCTGTCTCCTTGGTTGGGCAGAGCGCTGAGGGACTGGGTACGCCTCTTCACGGTGCCAGAAGGCGATGAGTCGTTGGTCACTCCTGGAGAAAACCTGTTGAAACATCAGAATAAGAAAAAAGTTTTAATGTCAAAATTCACAATACTTTGGTAATATGATAATATGAATTAAAGGCCCTGTAGCTGATTTTTTCCCCCATTGATTTGATCAAATTGTGTCTTGCTCCAGTATAGATATGTTACATGTTGTTTACCACTGTTATTGCACTGGAATTACTACTGTTGCACATTTATTTTTATCTTAACTTCAATGCACATTCTATTGCACATTTCACTGCTGTATCTTCCATTGAACATTTCTGGACATCTGTAAATAGGTATTTATTTATTCTGTTGTACTGCTTTCAGATTTTAGATCTTAGATTTTAGTTTTAGATTTTTGTCTTAGATCAGGGGTCTTCAACGTTTTTCAGGCCAGAGACCCCCAAACAGATGGTGAACTGGGCCAGGGACCCCCTACTATATATACGACATAGAATTGTGTTTTATATTAAATTGAGCTTAGTGTCATGTATAAACATTGCTACTCTGTTATGGTACATCCAATACAAGGAAATAATACACAGGTTAACACTGTATTTTCATGTTTTTTTTATTTTAAAGATGGGCCAGATAGGCCCTACGGGGTGGATGTGCTACTGCAATTTTTAAACACAACTTGCATATAACACAGGCCTATTAAGATCGTTCACTGATTCAACCAAAAAACAAGTGCAAGGAGAGAGTGGCTGTGCTTCTGCCATTTACACATACATCTTACTCAAATACAGAGCTATTCAAATAATGAACAATTAACACAAATCAAGTTAAGCTTTGATCATAACACATCAAGTTAAACTGTGAACATACATGAACATACAGGGGACAGTGAACCCCCAAAGCCATCTGTGAACTCCCACTTCAGTGAGATGTCTGACCCTGATGAGTTGCACATAACATATCTATCCTGGGGTGGATGGAGGCCGCCATGTACGCATTAATGTGCATTTTAAGACATCAAAGAGGGTGGAGGGACAAGGGAGAAATTGATTGGGGAAAAATGAAAAATATATTGTTTTTAAAAATATTAAAATATAAAATTATATTATTTTAAAGTGAAATCAAAAGATTTCGCCCCCTGTTAAAGACCTCTGTCTTAGATAGTTTTTGTTGTGTTTTGTCTTTATATTGTATTTTGTACACTGTCTTTTTTGCACTACTTGGCCAGAGAGAATTTTTTTTTTCGATTCACTGTTGAACACATATGGCAGAATTGACAATAAAGCGGACATTGATCTTTGACTTTGATCTCAGGGTGTTTTCACATATAGTCCCCTTTAAGCGAACCGAACTCAGTCCCCTAAAAGTGGACCAACAAGGGGACCAAGAGAACACAAACTCAGTTCTGTTTGTGTTCACATTGTGAAAGAGGACCGAGTTCTCTTTCTGGTCCACTTAAGCTCTGATGGAGCCTCAGTCCTCTTTCTGTTCACACTGTAGCTTCTCTAGAGCTCTGAGACCTGGTTTAGTCCTGGTTTAGTGCCGAAATAGATGCAGAAATAATCTGATAATATGACTCACCCATAAGAACGGTATCCACGTATGCACGTGTCATGGTCTTTAATAATCCGGAGCTCTGGAGAAAAGGACATATCTCGAACTTATCGCGTGTCCTGAGGCGAGAGTTCCTTCTTACGTAGCATTAACGTAGCAAGTTAAGGTTTCTTCTTCTCTTGGAAATGCCACGTAAATATCACGCGGCTCGCTCAGAGCTGATCGGCGAACAGGCGCAAACACAACAACGGTAATCGTCATGATTGGCGGGAGCGCGATCGGTGCATAATTATGCTGCAAGATGATTGGAAGCTGGAGCGCAGTTCGGCCTATGATTGGCTCTTGCCGGCTCGTGGTGGTGCACTGCACAAAAGGCGAAGTGAACCCGGAGCGTTATGTGTACACACTGCGCAGGTTAGGCGAACCGTACCGCGGACCTTTTAGCGAACCATACTGAGACCACCTCCCGAGATGGTCTCAGTTCGGTTCGTTTTAAAGGGGTCTGAGTGCGCTTAGAGTGTTCACATATAAACCTATAATGCTCAGTTAGCGATCTGAGTTCGCTTTAAACGCTGAAAGGGACCAAGTGTGAAAACACCCTTATATTAGCAGCTCTTGAGGGTAAAGAGGGGTATTATACCATTGTTTGGAGCTTTGTACCAACTTATAATGTTTTTTTCTCATCAAAAACATGTCTGAAGAGGTTTTAGATGTCATCCATGCATATTTGAGTAATTTAGCGATCTCTCCCGGGCCCTATTCAAGCCCTCCTTATGGTTACCTTTAAGATTCTGTGCAATGCTCCGCCCATAAGTCTACAGCTCTGGAAAAATTAAGAGATCACTGCAACATTATCAGTTTTTCTGATTTTACTACTTACAGGTATGTGTTTGGGCAAAAGGAACATTTTTGTTTGAGTCTATAAACTACTGACAACATTTCCCCCAAATTCCAATTAAAATATCGTTTAGAGCATTTATTTGCAGAAAATGACAAATGGTCAAAATAAAAAAGATACATGTTGTCAGACCTCAAACAATGCAAAGAAACAAGATCAAATTCATTTTAAAACAACATAATACTAATGTTTACACTTAAGAAGAGTTCAGAAATCAATATTTGATGCAATAACCCTTATTTTTAATCACAGCGTTCATGCGTCTTGGCATGTTCTCCACAAGTCTTTCACATTGTTCTTGGGTGACTTTATTCCACTCCTGGTGTAAGAACTGAAGTAGCTCTGCTTTGTGTTTGTGTTGGAATTCAACAGACGCTGGAATAGAATGGCTGTAATACATGTAGAGATGGTCTCTTATTTTTTTCCAGAGCTGGACATTACCCACGCTCCCACAGGACAATTCTCCATAAATATACAAAAACATGATACAAAACTGTGCACAACAACTTGACAAACCTGATGTGATGTGCGGTAGTTTCATTAGCAGGATGCACGCTGATTGTGTTGTGATAGCGCTCTGAAGGGGGAGTGACTTAACATGGAGAGCAAAAGGAGGGGACACTCAGAGCGTAAAGAGTGAAACTCATAAAACATGTTAATAAGTTTTCAAAACAATAAACTGTACACATACTGTATGTTGTGTGTTAGCAGCTGTATGTTGTGTGTTACCCCATAGAAGTAAAATATCCCCTCTTTAACAACAGTCAAATCTAAACTATAATCAACTAAAAGTTAAAGCATAAAATAAGGTACATTTTCTCATACTGTAGATCGAAAAGACAAAGGCATTTCTTCTTTTGTAGTTTTCTATTATAATAAACTCATATGTGACCCGCATTCTGTCTGTTGCTGCTGCGCTTAGACATTTTTTATTTCTATACAGTCTGTGCTAATGAGTCACAGGATTTATCTTTAACTTTGCTACAGACATCGAGAAATTATTAGAAAGAGAAGAAAATATGATATGAACGAGAGAGATCACCGCCCATTTAGAACAATCTGGGTTTCTTTGGAAATTCAGTCATTCCCGACATACTGTAGGAGGGAAGGGAGGGGGAAATTATTTGTGGATGAGACAATTTTATTCCAAAAAAGCAGAAAGAAAAACTGGTAATACTTCATTAGTCTCAATAAAACATGAACAAAGACCTGGAACAATACGTTTTTTTAAGAATGATACAGGGTTAGGAGATGGAGTACCAATAAATAATACAGAATCATGCTTAAAGACGGGGTGTTTTACTTCTTTGGGGTATTATCTGCTAACACATAACATATTTAGATCACCATATTATCTTTTATTGTTCTGAAAATGCTATGTCTGCCAAAAACAAATCTCTAAATTACACAAACATGCATGGGTGACATCTATAACCTCTTCAACCATGTTTTTTAATGAGGGAACAACGTTATAACATGGTAGAAAGCTAAAAATAAAAATAAAAATAAAAATAATGATCTTTAAGAATGATTCAGGCTTAGAAACTAGTTAAAGGAGGTAAGTAAGTAAGTCGTTATTTATGTAGCGCTTTTCACAGACATGTAACACAAAGACGCTTTACAGATCATTATTCATTCACTCCAATCTTGTAGGTTATTAATGAAGAATACTTCTTACATACTATATCTACAGTATATCTCATATAAGTAACTATGTTTCTATGTAGTTAGAATATATGTATGTGAGAGTGAGAATATATGTGAGAGTGAGAATGTATGTATGTCAGAGGAGAATATGTCTGTGAGAGGAGAATGTATGTATGTATGTGAGAGTGAGAATATATGTCTGTGAGAGTGATAATGTATGTATGTGAGAGGAGAATGTATGTATGTATGTGAGAGTGAGAATATATATCTGTGAGAGTGAGAATGTATGTATGTGAGTGTGAGAATGTATGTATGTGAGAGTGAGAATGTATGTACAGTATATGTGAGAGTGAGAATATATGTGAGAGTGAAAATGTATGTATATGTGAGAATATATGTATGTGAGAGTGAGAATATATGTATGTGAGAGGACAATGTATGTATGTATGTGAGAGTGAGAATATATGTATGTGAGAGGAGAATGTATGTATGTGAGAGTGAGATATGTATGTGAGAGGAGAATGTATGTATGTGAGAGTGAGAATGTATGTGAGAGTGAAAATATATGTATGTCAGAGGAGAATATATCTGTGAGAGTGAGAATGTATGTATGTGAGAGGAGAATGTATGTATGTGAGAGGAGAATGTATGTATGTGAGAGAGAATGTATGTGAGAGTGAAAATATATGTATGTCAGAGGAGAATATATCTGTGAGTGTGAAAATGTATGTATGTGAGAGTGAGAATGTATGTATGTGAAAGTGAGAATATATGTATGTGAGAGTGAGAATGTATGTATGTATGTATGTATGTGAGAGTGAGAATATATGTATATGTGAGAATATATGTATGTGAAAGTGAGAATATATGTATGTGAGTGAGAATATATGTATGTGAGAGTGAGAATATATGTATATGTGAGAATATATGTATGTGAGAGTGAGAATATATGTATGTGAGAGTAAAAATATGTATGTGAGAGTGAGAATATATGTATGTGAGAGTGAGAATGTATGTATGTGAGAGTGAGAATGTATGTGAAAGCGAGAATATATGTATGTGAGAGTAAGAATGTATGTATGTGAGAGTGAGAATGTATGTATGTGAGAGTGAGAATGTATGTATGTGAGAGTGAGAATGTATGTATGTATGTGAGAGTGAGAATATATGTATATGAGAATATATGTATGTGAGAGTGAGAATGTATGTGAGAGTGAGAATGTATGTATATGAGAATAAGAATATATGTATGTGAAAGTGAGAATATATGTATGTGAGAGTGAGAGTATATGTATGTGAGAGTGAGAGTATATGTATGTGAGAGGAGAATGTATGTATGTATGTATGTATGTATGTATGTGAGAGTGAGAATATATGTATTTTCAAGGTATTTTTTAGCTATAAAACCACCTGTAATTCAATAAATGTAAGGTAGACCTGTTTAATGTCATACTGTGGAACATTCCACGGCAGAGCAATGACATATCCATAGAAATAAGCAGGTGACGGACGCCCAAACAAAAAGTTACACAGTGCACCTTTAAGCGTCCTCTTAGCTGCAATACAATCATTTAAAAACATGAAATATGTCAAGATATGAACAAAACAGAATCATAATTTCATATATATTTTTTTTAATATTCTAATCTTTTCCCATTTATCCGTGTTCATGGCACACGTTCAGGTTTACTGTGTTACCCGTCCATTCATAACATCACATAATATTGTATGAAAATTTCCGCCGTGTTGTTCTCCTTTCTCTTCAGATGTGGGAGTTTTCTCAGGAGGGGTTCAGATTAAACCAGCGTCAGGGAGAAGGTCAGGGGTTCATGTTTCCTGCTTCAGTTTGGTCAAAGTAAAGTTAGACGCTTCAGTTTGTGTAAATTTACCAGCGTGTGAGAATCGTGTAAAATGAGACGTTTTATCCTCAACGAACAGACGAAACACAAAAAAAGAACAGCACGGAGTATTTGCAAGAAAGATTATAATGTGTGGGAAAAGTTATTGTTGGTAGTAGTAGTAGTAGTAGTAGTAGTAGTAGTAGTAGTAGTAGTTGAAGTAGTAGTAGTGGTAGTAGAAGCAGCAATAGTAGTAGTAGTAGTAGTAACAGTAGTAATAAAGAAGTCGTAGTATTCATAGTAAGTAGTAGTGGTGGTGGTGGTAGTAGTAGTAGCAGAAGCAGTAACAGTAATAGTAGAAATAGTTGTAGTAGAAGCAGTATTAGTGGTAGTGGTATAAGTAGCAGAAATAGTAGTAGTAGTAAGTAGTATTAATAGTAGAAGTAGGAGCAGTATTATCAGTAGTAGGCAACAATAGCAGTATAGTTGTCGTAGTAGTAGTAGTAGTAGAAGTAGTAGTAGTAGCAATAGTAGTAGTAGCAGAAGCAATAGTAATAATAGTAGTAGTTGTAGTTGCAGTAGTATTAGTACAATAGTAGTAGTATTAGTAGTAGTATTAGTGGTAGCGGTATAAATAGTAGCAGCAATAGTAGTAGTAAGTAGTATTAATATTAGAAGTAGTAGCAGTATTAGCAGTAGTAGGAAGCAATAGCAGTATAGTAGTTGTAGTAGTGGCAGAAGTAGTAGTAGTAGCAGCAGAATAGTAGTAGCAGCAGAATAGTAGTAGTAGTAGTTGTAGTAGTTGAAGTTGTATTAGTGGTAGTAGTATAAGTATTAACAGTAGTAGTAGTAGTAGTAGAAGTAGTAGTAATATTAGAAGTAGTAGCAATATTAGCAGTAGTAGGTAGCAGTAGCACTATAACAGTAGTAGTAGTAGCAGAAGTAGTAGCAGAAGTAGCAGTAGTAGTAGTAGAAGTAGTAGTAGTAGTAGTAGTAGTACAGTAGTAGTAGTAGCAGAAGCAATAGTAATAATAGTAGTAGTTGTAGTAGTAGAAGTAGAATTAGTGGTAGTAGTATAAGTATTAACAGTAGTAGCAGTAGTAGTAGTAGTAGAAGTAGTAGCATTGTTAGCAGTAGTAGGTAGCAGTAGCAGTATAGCAGTAGTAGTACTGGCAGAAGTAGTAGCGTAAGTAGTAGTAGTAGTAGTAGTAGTAGTAGTAATAGAAGCAGAAGCAATAGTAATAATAGTAGTAGTAGTTGTAGCAGTAGAAGTAGTATTAGCAGTAGTAGGTAGCAATAGCAGTCAGGGCTCTCAAGTTTTTAGCGGGGTCGTGCGTGAGACTGCGTAATTTCCGAGGAGTGAACAATTTTTCCTGAAGGGGGGGGGGGGGGGGGGGGGGCCTTGCGAAATGCCGTGTCAGTGCGTGAGACTTGAGAGCCCTGTGTAAATGTTTGTCTAAAGAGCAAACTTAAACTACAAAGCAACTAATGAGTTATATAAATGAAGTTATTACCTGATGGTTCTCAGTTTGTTTTATCATCTCCTCCTGTTCAGTCGCTGTCCTTATCACTGAGCGCGCGCTGCACTGTCAACAGTCTGCCCAACAACAGAACAATCTATTTTCTGATTGGCTGAAAAGGGCGCGGCGCCTGATATCTGAGATTTTTTTCCGGGGGTTGGGGCAGGGGGGTTGGGGCGGGGGAGTTTTTTTTCGCTGAAAACACGCGGTGCCTGCATAAACTGAGCCACACAGACCGATTTTCTGGGCACAAAAAAAAAAAAAATCAGCGTGAGAAATGCCATGTGGCGTGTGAGCGTGTGAACATGTCGAATTGCGTGTGTCACACTCTCAATGAATTAACCGATAATTTGCATCCCTAGTTAGTAGTAGAAGTAGTATTAGCAGTAGTAGGTAGCAATAACAGTATAGTAGTAGTAATAGTAGTACACAACAGTACTAGTTTGGAACTTTACCTGACTTTAATGTTTGAATGTTTAATGTTTGAATGTTGGTGTTATTGTCAGTTGTCATTGTTTTTATTGTTTTTGCTGTGGTGTCACCTGCCTAGGGACTGCAGATGGAAATTAGCATTCTTGCTATAATCTGGCATATTTACACTGCATTGCTGCAGATGTTCATTAATATGCACTGTCCCTATTAAATAAAGAATAAATAAATAATATCATTATTTAAACAAATAGCAGGCAATATTATAACTACAGTGGTACCTCACCTTACGAAATTAATTCGTTCCAGAAGTGGTTTCGTAACGTGAATTTTTCGTAAGTTGAGTAGCTATTTCAAAGGAAAAAGCCTGATTCGTTCCAAGGCCCCGATCCAAGGTTTTTTTTTTATAGTGTAACTTTTTTTTATAGTGTAACATTGTGTTCTGCGTAGAGACTGTAGACCCAGGACTAAACGTGGACTATACCAGGTCTAGACCAAGGTCTAAACCTGGACTAAACCTGGACTAAACCAGGACTAGACCAGGTGGATTAAAGCGCTGCGCGCGGGTCTATTTCCTGGTTTCGTTAGGAGTCACGGCTGAGGCAAGCAGCGAGGGGGACCGCACGCAGTCTGAGCGCATGAACGAGACCCGTGCTCAAACCGTGCCTCCTCTAGACCTCCTCTAGACCTGGTCTAGACCTGGTCCAGTCCTGGTCTAGACCAGGTCTAGACCACCGGGGCTCTTGCATGCGTTCGTTCATGCGCTCAGACTGCGTGTGGTCCCCCTTGCTGCTCGCCTCAGCCGTGACTCAAAACGAAACCAGGAAATAGACCCACGCGCTGCGCTTTAATCCACCTGGTCTAGTCCTCGTTTAGTCCAGGTTTAGTCCTGGTTTAGTCCAGGTTTAGTCCTGGTCCAGTCCTGGTTTAATCCAGGTCTAGACCTGCTGGCAGCCCCGCGCCGGGTAATGCTGCGCTATCACACACGTGTCCGCGCGCAGTTTTCTCCCCCCTCCCCCTTCTCCCCACACTTCACTATTAATTATTTTGTTGAAAATCTATGAAAGTTTGAGTGTTTAAACGAGAGACAAATGTGAGAAAAGTTTAAATTCAGTCTGAGAAAAGCATATAATGTGTGTGGCAGAGCGCATTATTTGAATTTTTGAGATTTCGCGTTTCGTAACTTGAATTTTCTTTCGTATCTAGAGATTTAACGTGAAGGCGTTTCGTAACTTGAAATTTTCGTTTGTTGTGTCTTTCGTAAGGTGAGGTACCACTGTATTACCAATACCGTGTTCACAACTTGTAGTAGATACTGTGTACTGTACTGTGTAGCGTACTATAAGTCGTTATGGTACATTTTGTTGCCAGATTCCAAAATCAAAATAACACTTTTTAGGAACTCAATATCTTCTCAAAAAATATCTATTAATTCTTGTTCGATTCCACTGGAGGAACTCTCGTGTGAGCAGACAGCCCGGCAGTCGGTATTTTATAATGATGTCCTCCTTCACCTCTCTCTATTGGGTGGCCACAGAACGCATCCTGCTCGCTGTAATGATGAGAAATTTATCACATTTCCTTTGGCATTGTTAGTGTTTTTTTTTTTTTTTGCAAACACACTGACCCTGAAAACACTGAAAACCACATCTCCTCCAGACAGCCACGCAGTCTATGTGAGTCACTATGAAAGAGCGTTAACCCAGCCAGCTGCTACTGAAACACTGCTTTAAGCAACGTGCTGGAACAACCACAAAAAACTCTGCCATAAATTTATCTATTAGCATTTTTCAGACATCAAACAGTTTTCAGCATCTGTTCACTAATTTTGTAAGTGAATACTAAATAGCAATAATTATAATTGACTTTGAGTTTTTATTTTAATAAACAAAGATTTAATCCATAACGGCCCAATAGTTTATAGACTAACTCAGACTACTTAATTAAAGGTGCAACGTGTAACTTTTTGATTGGAATGTTCCACAGTATGACATTAAACAGCTCTACCTTACATGTATTCAATTACAGGTGGTTTTACAGCTCAAAAATACCTAGAGAAACAGACATTCTGACTGTGAGCGGGGTCGCCTCTCCACCGATCTGACCTGTAACCTTGGTCTCCATGACGATAGAAAGTTTTAATGCTAAACTGTGTAGCACTCCAGGCAAAGCAATAACATCTCCACTAAGGGCACACTTGGTCCCTTTCAGCGTTTAAAGCGAACTCAGATCGCTAACTGAGCATTATAGGTTTATATGTGAACACTCTAAGCGCACTCAGACCCCTTTAAAACGAACCGAACTGAGACCATCTCGGGAGGTGGTCTCAGTACGGTTCGCTAAAAGGTCCGCGGTACGGTTCGCCTAACCTGCGCAGTGTGTACACATAACGCTCCGGGTTCACTTCGCCTTTTGTGCAGTGCACCACCACGAGCCGGTGAGCCAATCATAGGCCGAACTGCGCTCCAGCTTCCAATCATGTTGCAGCATAATTACGCACCGATCGCGCTCCCGCCAATCATGACGATTACCGCTGTTGTGTTTGCGCCTGTTCGCCGATCAGCTCTGAGCGAGCCGCGTGATATTTACGTGGCATTTCCAAGAGAAGAAGAAACCTTAACTTGCTACGTTAATGCTACGTAAGAAGGAACTCTCGCCTCGGGACACGGGATAAGTTCGAGATATGTCCTTTTCTCCGGAGCTCCGGATTATTAAAGACTGTGACACGTGCATACATGGATACCGTTCTTATGGGTGAGTCATATTATCAGATTATTTCTGCATCTATTTCAGCACTAAACCAGGACTAAAACAGGTCTCAGAGCTCTAGAGAAGCTACAGTGTGAACAGAAAGAGGACTGAGGCTCCATCAGAGCTTAAGTGGACCAGAAAGAGAACTCGGTCCTCTTTCACAATGTGAACACAAACAGAACTGAGTTTGTGTTCTCTTGGTCCCCTTGTTGGTCCACTTTTAGGGGACTGAGTTCAGTTCGCTTAAAGGGGACTATATGTGAAAACACCCTAAGAAAAGCATGTAACGGACCCTCCACCAAAAAAGTTACACAATGCAGCTTTAATACTCAGATTTATTATGGCTATTAAGTGTCGTTATCATAAAGTGTTATCGGAAAATTCCTCACTCCTCTAATTATTCGCCAGGATGAGTTCGTATGCACTTTTCGCAACTTTCACGGGCGGTCACAGTAAAAGAGAAAACAACAACTAGCATGCTAACGCGCACTTCCTTCTTAGCGGACAATACAAATAATTTAATTTAATTGGATGCAGACGGTACACAGTGCGCATGTTTTGAATAAATCTGTTCTGGGACCAGACATTTTTTGTTCAAATACACGGGAAAAGAAAAGATAAGATCAGATAAGATAAGACTTTATTGATCTCACATAGGAGAAATTCACTTGCCACAGTAGCTCCAGGCAGTTTAGTGCAAAAGAAAGTTTGAACAAGAACGCCCTGCCCCCCCACGTCCGAGCAGCTCCCTCAGTGGAGTGTTTTAAGTCTCGTCTTAAGACCCACTTTTATTCTCTGGCTTTTAACACCGCGTGAGTTGTGTGGTCCTCTGTTGTCTTTTATTGTATTTTAGGGTTTTTTATTATTTTATTGTTCTTAGAGTATTTATTTATTTATTTTTTAGCATTTGTATTTTTATTTATTTATTTATTTTTATTTTTTTTTTCTATATTGTTTTTATTATTTTATGGTATATTTATTTGTATGCACACTTGTTTTTGTGATTATTTGTTTATTTTAAATGATGTTTCTGTGCAGCACTTTGGAAACGCTTTTAGTTTATGAAATGTGCTATATAAATAAAGTGGATTGGATTGGATTGGAAGAAAGTGCATGCAGACAAGATAAGCAATAAAATAAGTATAAATACAATAAATAAAAATAAGTAAAAATAAGTAAATAAGAGAATATAGAAGTTCTAAAAAATCAGTTACAGGGACTTTAAAAGTATTATCCATCCATCCATTTTCTTCTGCGTTTTCCGTAATTCGGGTCACGGGAGCAGCAGTCCAAACAGATCTGCCGCCTAGATCTCACTGGATCCTCCTGTGGGTGTTGGGTCCACGGGAGGACGGCCCCACGTCACAACAGGCCTTGATGCACTTCTGTCATGGGGGCTACCAGTGTACCAGACACTGGGGGCGAGGTGGGGTTAAGTGTCTTGCCCAAGAACACAACGGCAGCGCTCATCTGTGAGACCTGGGATCTGTGGGTCAGACCGCTCAACCAATGACGTATTGTCGAGCGGGATTTGAACCGCCAACCTATATTATATTACGCAAAATAAAAGATTTTTTAAGCTGAGATTTAAGTTAAAATGTTGTTACCTCATCAAAAACACACCTGGAGTTGTGCTTTTGTTTCATTCACACATGTCTGAGCAATCCTGTATTATTGTCTACATCTCCAAAACTCCAAATGCTCTGTTCAACCTTGTGATGTCATGAAGTAGTAGTTTACAAATTAACAGCCATTTTGTTTTTTTTTTTCCTTTAGTTCAGGGGTGTCAAACTCATTTTAGTCCGGGGGCCATATCCAACCTACTTTGATCCCAAAGGGTCAGTTCAGAAAACTCATGGTATATATACCCCAAAAATAGCAATAATTCCAAATATTTGTCCAGAGAAACACAAATCTATTACAGAAGTCTTTTTTATTTGATGAACTCTTTCTTTTACAAAATTATAATATTATGAACAACCTGAAACTTCAAGAAAAATGTAATTTCAACACAAGCATACAGGTTTCCCATTTACCTCTGTGAACAAATAGGAATTAGTCAATTTTTCTAGGAAAATCCTGCACTCGGCGTCCACTTTTCTCATTTTTGACATTTTACTGATGAGGGTGTCACGGTCAACAGTCAAAACGATGGTCCTTTAAAGGAGAATTAACGTTTTTTGCAATCTGAGCCTTATTTCGGTAATAAAACAAGTTGTTTTACTCACCGATAGCACTTTGGTGTCATATGGAGCACTTCCGGAGATGTTTTAGATTAGCGATATCCGTAACATGAGTTCTCGGGGCACATGTTTGCGGTCTCCAAATAACACAAACTTTAGCACTTTTCAAATCATAGAAGCTCAATGTCTTAGTCTACACTTTCGTTTGAGTCAAAAGTGGCCTGTAATCCGAGATTTATCCATAATTTATAGCTTTGTGTTTCATGTAAAAAGAAACAGAAAGATCGAGTGAACCAAGAGAGTCGAGAGGCCAAGAGAGCCACAGCCACAGAGCAGGTCATCGCAGAGGTCAAGAAAAATGTGGGAAAGATCAGGGAAAAACTCGCCAAGATGTACAAGACCACCCCTGATGTTGTCTTTGTGTTCGGCTTCAGAACTCAGTTTGGAGGCGGAAAGATGACAGGCTTTGCCATGGTGTATGACTCCTTAGACTACGCCGAGAGCTGAGAGCGAAATAAGATGTGACTCCGCACATGCGCACTGGCCTCCTCATCTACTCGAAACTATGGATAAATCTCGGATTACAGGCCACTTTTGACTCAAACGAAAGTGTAGACTAAGACATTGAGCTTCTATGATTTGAAAAGTGCTAAAGTTTGTGTTATTTGGAGACCGCAAACATATGCCCCGAGAACTCACGTTACCGAAATAATCCTCAGATTGTAAAAAACGTTAATTCTCCTTTAAGAGTGTTTGGAAAGAGACAAGCCTTCATTTGTGCTGCTCTGGTGGGAGGGGCCACGCAAAAAAGAGGCGCAGAAAATTACCAATATTTTCTAATAGAAAAAAATATATATTTTAATAGAAAATTAAAATATAATTAAAATATTTTAATACAAAATCAGACGAGGGCCAGATTAAATGGTCAAATGGTAAATGGTCACATCTTTATATAGCGCTTTTCCACCTTCAAGGCACCCAAAGCGCTTTACAACAAGGAACCAATCACCCATTCACACACACATTCACACACCAGTGTACGTAGACACTGGGGGCGAGGAGGGTTAAGTGTCTTGCCCAAGGACACAACGGCAGCATTCATCTGTGGGAGCTGGAATCGTACCAACCAACCTGTGGGTCAGTGGATCTGACCGCTCAACCACTGATGTTTCTTATGTCAAGAGTGGGATTTGAACCGCCAACCTTTGGATCAGTGGACAAACGCTCTACCAACTGAGCTACTGCCGCCCCAGATTAAAGGTCTTGGAGGGCCGGATCTGGCCCCTGGGCCGCATGTTTGACACCCCTGCTTTAGTTCCTTTAGTTCTATAGATAAAAGTGGGCTATTCCAGGGCTGAAATCATCCAAAAGACTCTAGTGAAGGGGTATGGAGTTTAAAAACACAGTGGAGCATGACATCACAAGTTGGAATTAGTGTGATCTGTTTGAGAGAAGTCGTCAGCCAAAATATGCAGGTTTGTGCGTTAAACGTGTGTAAATGAAACAAAACACGACTCCGGATATGTTTGTGATGAGGAAACAACATTATAAGCTCAGAAAATGATGGAATATGGCCCTTTAAAGAAAAAACACCCAAACTTTTCCAGCTAAAATCATATTCTAATCAAGTTGGAACGCGCTATTTCAAAATGTTTCGTATGTGAGTCCTCCTTTACTCTGTAGTTTTGGGTTTAAACTATGCAGTGTGGATTGAGTCACTGCCACAGGAGGTGCAGGAGAAGGTGAGCTCTGGAGTTTTGGAGCTTTCTCACTGATTCGCTCCAACAACTTCACACTTGGCAACGTTTTTAAGCGCGAATAAAACAGGTGCTGTAGAATCAGTAGTGGAACGAGGTGAACCAAGGACACTAAAGTAAGTTTCTAACCCAAGATGTGAGATAAAATGGATTCAAACCAACATTTTATACAGGCCAAATCAGATATAAGCATATAAGGTTACTTTTGTATTTTATTTCATACGCTTCTATGTGCATGAAATATTTGGTTGAAGTAGTTGTTTTTAAAGTATCTTTCAAACAATGTATGTGTAAAAAATATTCTTACTTGCATTAAAGACTGTAACTTTTTGGTTGGGGGTCCGTCACCTGCTTGTTTCTACGGATATGTCATTGCTCTGCTTTGAATGTTCCACAGTATAGCATTAAACAGCTCTACCATACATTTATTAAATTACAGCTGGATTTACAGCTCAAAAATACCTAGAAAAACAGACAATCTGACTGTGAGCGGGGTCGCCTCTCCACAGATCTGACCTGGAACTTGGTCTGGTTTGGTCTCTGTGAAGATAGAAAGCTTTAATGCCATACTGTGAAACATTCCAGACAAAGCAATAACATCTCCATGGTGAAAAGCATTTGACAGGCCCTCCACCAGAAAGGTTACACAATGCACCTTTAAATAAAACCGCCCTGTATTCTGACACGTGCTCCGTTAGCTCAGTAGATTATATTATTCGCTTTAGGATTTAAGTGAAAACGACAGTAATACTCGTTGACAGGTTGTTTTCACTTTTCACTCACGGGTCGTCGGTGTCACTCTCTGTCTCGCTGTCGGCCCCGCCCCTTTCCGCAGGAGGAGGATTCTCATTGGTTGATGGAGCACAGTAAGGAGATCCGCGGTCTGAGTCTGAAGGGCCACTGCGTCCGTCACTCACCAACGCCACTCCACAGCGAGGCTCTGCAAAATACAACGCTATTTATTCACTTAAAGACGGGGTATTTTACTTCTATCTTTATCTTTATTTATTTAATAGGGACAGTGCATATTAATGAACATCTGCAGCAATGCAGTGTAAATATGACAAATTATAGCAAGAATGCTAATTTCCATCTGCAGTCCCTAGACAGGTGACACCACAGCAAAAACAATAAAAACAATGACAACTGACAATAACACCAACATTCAAACATTAACAAAACATTAAGCATTAAAACATTAAAAGTGTCCACAAGTCTGGTTTACCTTTAGCCACTGTTTCAAGTATGATTTGAAAGTGGGGTATTAACTGCTAAAACATATATTAACTGCTAAAACATATACATGTATTTATCATATATCACCATGTTACCTTTTATTGGTTTGAAAATGCTTTATTTGCCAAAAAAACAGTTTGAGTTTCGCTTCTCCCCCTCCTTTTGCTCCCCATGCTAAGTCACTCCCCCTTCAGAGGGTTATTATAACAACAATCAGCGTGCATCCCGCTATTGAAACTGCTGCACCATGTGAAGTTGTAGTGTGTTATTTTGTATGCTTGGGGCTACGTTTATATGATGACGGTCTGAACAGAAGACACAAAAGTGGCGTCGCGTCTTCACTTTTTATTCCGCGTTTAGACAAGAGTTTTCGGGAGGAAATCTGCGTGCATACGGTGACGCAAAAGTGTGGAATTCGAATGGGTATGCATTAGGGATGTCAACAATTAATCGATTAACGATTAATTGTCGATTAAGACGTTAGTCGAACAAAATGCATTAATTGTAATTAATCGCTAATCGCGTGGTCACGAAACAAGGCAACCGCGCACCGCGCTGCGCTCGACTCACAGCCGGCCGCAGGCGCCAACGGCACTGCTCAGCAGCCCCAGGTGTACGCGCGAGGTGAGATCGAACCGCGGCGCCCATGAATGCGCCGCTGCGTGCCGCTGCTGGTCCCGCGCGGCCGGCCCGCGGCCCGGGCCCCGAGCTTCGCGCGGCTGGCCCGCGGCTCGGGCCCCGAGTCCCACGCGGCTGGCCTGCGGAATAATTAATTGAGGAATATACAATATAATAATACTATGATATATTTTTGATTTTTAAAAAAATGTATACTATAGCTTATATTCTTAAAGATCCTATTGAAACACTAAAATTCAGGTGAAAAACGTCGCTTATCAGTTAATCGTTAATCGATCGATAAGGTCAATCAACTATCAATTAATAAATTAATCGATAATTTGCATCCCTAGTATGCATGCCAGGCAGCTAGGTGGTGCTGTGATACATTATCACTATGTCCATGTGCATGCGTAGAATCTTCCTTCTTCTCATCTGCGCCGCGAAAAGCAAAACAAAACATGGCTGCCGGTAGCAAAAATAAATTTGTGTGGTCAGACGAAGAAGTTCAACAATTGCTTCAGACCACGTTAGACTACAAAGCAACGAAGGCGCAAACAGGTGTGGACTGGGAGTCCTGCCAAACAAAGTACACTGATATATGGACCGATGTGACGTAAACATGTACGCGACGTCAGCAGATTTGACCAGAGTTTTGCGTCTTGGGCAGTGTAGACGAAAAGGCTACGGCGGAGCGTATTCAACTTTTCCACTTTGGAGGGTGGTTTCAGTTTTTTGTGTTTTCAAGCCCCCAAAACGCCGTCACATCTAAACGAAAGGCACTTCTGATAAAATATTTTGTCATTTTTACCCATAAGCGTTCTCGTGTAAACTACTCAAACATGCATGGTCCATTTTGCAAAATCCCTACTCTTTAATATCATTGACTAAAGTACATTTGAGTGGTTTAATGATTAGTTTAATGTGTCACTTTTAACAATATTAAATGTAGGCTTTTACCTGTTATACCACCACAAATCAATCATAATGTAGTACAACAGAAAGAAATTTTAAAAAAGAATAAAAGAGTTTCACAAAGAGATTAGAATTTGAATTTTCCGTTGCATTAAGTGCGTGATAATATTCTAAAAATGCTGAATTTGTGTACAAAACCTGCAAAAGTCATCATTATCTGTTCTACCAGAAGTTTAAAAACAAAATTAATTGGTGAATCTTTGTACAAAATTAAAAGCATACGAATGGTTATTCCTTGTACCTTTGCTTTGATTGACGATCGGCTGTCCGTCAGTGGGCGGGATGGAGGTTCCTGACTGGCTGGGCTCCAGGAACGGGACGAGTGAGTGCCATGGAAACACGGGCACGGATCTCGGCTCTACATTGGTCCAAACTGTGGGACAGAAAAACAGAGAAACCATAATAAATAATAATAGAAAAAAAGCTTTGCTCCAGAATATTGGGTTCTACCTCGGGGCTGTTTGAGGTTGTGAAACTTTGGTGAACTCAAACAAAACAAAAACTACGCACAGATACTCAAAGTAACAGGATACTTGTACGTACAAAAAGCACTTGACAGCTTTTAAATTCATTATGCTAGCCCCTGTTTGAACTATTTTCAAGCATATGGCAGCCTGGCAGTACCAAGTAAACCTGCTGTGAAAATGGTCTTCAAGTAGAGGAAGTTCAAACCAGGTCAAGATTAAGGGAAACGGAGTTATACAAAACCAACACAGTAATGAGAATATGAAAGAACTTCACCAGTTTTCTATCTCTCAAACTCATCTCAGAGAAAAAATAAAGTAAAATGAAAAAATAAATAAATAAATAAACAAATAATGCTGCCAATCTGCGCCATCGGCCCCTCCGACCACCACCAACACTCACGCACACTCCACTTTCATACTAGGCAATGTGGGTGAAGTGTCTTGCCTAAGGACACAACAACCCACTGTGGCACCTGGAATTCCCAGCGGTCTCCCATCCAAGTACTAACCAGGCCCTGCCTTGCTGAGCTTCTGAGATCTGACAGGATCAGGCTTTGACAGGCAGGTATGGCCACCAATGGTTATATTTATCCAATGATTTGTACTATAAAGTTATTTTCTATTTAACTTTGTCATTTTAATTCTTTTTTAATTCAAAATCGCTGAATTTTCACTTTTCCCGTTTAAATAGTGAGAAGAGACGTGTGGAGAGGCTCCAGCCATTGGTGCCTCACATGGACTGACTGTGCTGTAGCTCAGCAGTGACAGATTCTGCGCTAAAGCGGCGGTGAAAAGGCGCCAGGTTAAAGCGGCGGTGAAAAGGCGCCGGGTTAAAGCGGCGGTGAAAAGACGCCGGGTTAAAGCGGCAGTGAAAAGACGCCCGGTTAAAGCGGCGGTGAAAAGGCGCCGGGTTAAAGCGGCGGTGAAAAGGCGCCGGGTTAAAGCGGCGGTGAAAAGGCGCCGGGTTAAAGCGGCAGTGAAAAGGTGCCGGGTGAGGCTTGTAGTGACCTGGCCTCATGGTAGAGACACTCGTGAGCCCAGGGATTCTTCTGCAACTCCTGGAGCAGCAGATCAGAATAAGTGACACAAGATACAATTTAGAGCTAGCAAGTCAAGATTAATAATCTGTTCAAGTTTTTTCTTGTTGTCTGGCCCGACTTTTTTAAATGGAGGAAGATTTCATATTAAAGCTCAAGCAGTTTTCTAAACTGGACTTTCGGTCGAAGCAGGAGGTTATAATTAAAGGAAGACCAACGCCGGAGCTAAAGGGTTTGCTCCAGACTACGGGACGAAAGACTCGCTCTTTTCAAACAGCGTGTTACACACGAAAAGGCTGACCTGCTCAACCTGCTGTGACGATGTCTGGACTCAGATGGATATTGTGACCTGAAAAATTTGCAAAGAAGCCAAGAAGGTCCCATGGCATGAAATTTTCATTTTCTCAGGTTTTTGAACGTTAATGTGAGCTCCCCTACCCTGTTTAGGCCCCCCCGGCTAAAAGTTGCGAAATGTCTAAACTGAGCATTTGCGATCCTTTTCTGCGTTAGAAAAACACACAGCTCAAACGGGTGATTCTGAACAAGGCAACTATGTTACGTCACATCAAAAAAAGAAATGCAAATGCAGTTCCACCCCCGTCTGGATGTCCACCCCCTGTCTCTGGAAATCACGCCCAGAGAGTTTGGACCATGAAGGAGCTACGCAATGCGAAATGCGTTTTTTTATTTGCCTGGAGGCACGTGCGAGTGTTTCTAGGCTCGGAAGTCCTTTACCCGACCCTCTGGACCTCTGAAACAGCAGTGGTTTAATTTTATTTTCTGTGAAAGTGTGTTTTTTTCATTGAAATTCCTCTCCTTTCTTCCTCCTTGCTTAAAACGCGGAAGTGGGAGACAGCGCACAGTAACAAGGAACCAGCGGCGCATTTGGCCCCCACCCGCTCCTGTAACCTATCTGTGTCCTTCTCATTCAAGCAACAAGGCCCAGAATGAGTTGTTCAGAGAGAGACTTTCTGACTCTGACTGTGTACATGTGTCTTTCTCATGCACTGAGTCTTGATTTTGAAGAGGGATTCATTTACAGTATTAGGGAACCATTAAGGCACCATATAAAAGCATCAAGAAGTACCATGTCATGGGACCTTTAAACATGAGCGGTCCACCACTCACATTCAGAGCCAGATCGCGCTAAAAACGTTGCGATTTTAACTTATGACGCTACTCGGTGTGCTCTGGAAAATGCACTGAACAATAATAATTCATTTTCAGCTTCACATCAAAAATATTCCGAGCTCCGGTTACTTACAGGGAGAGAAATTGGCCCTGGTTTACAGATTTGTAAATCTGATTGTGACGACGTCAGTGCCTCACCAGCCGTGACCCTCACCGCACGTCACTGCTCTCAAAGCACTTCAAGAATCAAGAAACCATTTAAAAGTAACAAACACCAGTATACACAGACTATGGAGAAAGGATGGGTTAAGTGTCTTGCCAAAGGACACAGCAATAGTAGATGTACAGATACAAGTTTGAACCAAATGATCAAACTAAATGAAGTTTCCAAAAACAAAATAATAAATTAAAAAGTGTAAATGTTGCCAGGGGACTGAAGTAGAATGATCTGCTCTAGGGTTTCCAAATGGGAGCAGCCAAAAAAAAAAAAAAAACATCTAAAAAATAAAAGGAATTGTTCTGGATGTCATGAGAGCACTGCATGATCCAAGACAAAAGGCTGTGACTCACTCAAATGGTCAAACTGGAAAAAAGTGACGTACAAACTAATATTTTTAGTTAATGTTCTAAATGTTCTCGTCCTACAGCATCACACATTTTAGAAAACAATACTGCAATACTAGAAGTACTAGATCTGACATTACAAGTACCGCATTAAAGGTCCCATATTACGCAAAACTGACTCTTGTAAACCATGCTATGTTGCTTTTATCTTCTCAAAAACAGGTTTTGTTTCATTCACACACTTGAGTAACCCTTTTTTATTAGTCTGTCTACATCTCCAAAATGCTCTATTCCAACTTGTGATGCCATGAAGCTGTAGTTTTCAAGTTAACCTCTACTTTTTACATTTTTTTTGGTAGAGATGAGCTTATATCTTCCATATGGTTCTAGTGATGTGGAGCATTTCCCGTATTACCACATGACATCACAAGGTGGAAAAGTGAGACCCAGCCTGAATGTAAAACATGTACGTTTTGGTGTCTTTGACAAAGATATTCCTGCACAAAAAAAAAAAAAAGTGCACATGTGTCACAAATGTGTGTCAATATGTATTGAACTTGCTCTTCATTTTATCAAAATTTCATATCCATTGATGTAAATTTTCTCGCCAGAAACCCAAATTTGTTGTATTTCAGTCCCTCTTGTCCTCATATATAAACTCTCTAAAGTATTGCACAAATTCCAAAGCCATGAAAACAAAAGCACTTTGTATGGAATTTGAAATATAAAATGTGAAATCTGTATATAATTTCTATATACAGTATTTGTATAATGCAGAAAGTGCACATGCTGAGCCATATGAATATGAACTCTTAAGCCTCGAGCATCATTATTGTTTATACCATTGCATATTACATTGTATATTTGAAATTTAAAAAAAAAGAAAAAAATTTGAGCCTAAGATAAGACTTTATTGATCTCTCATAGGAGAAATTTACTTGCTACAGTAGCTCCAGGCAGAGACAGTTTGAACAAGGAACAAAGAGTAAAATAAGATAAGTAATAATAATAAAACAGTAGCTAGGAGAGTATGGAAAAAATATTGCACGTTTGGCCTGTGTAGTAGAATTATACAGTCTGATGGCTAAATATGCAGGTTTGTGTGTTAAACGTGTGTGAATAAAACAAAACACAACTTCAGCTACGTTTTTGATGAGGAAACAATAACATAGTATATCAGAAAACAGTATGTGGACCCTCCCACCAGGACATACTGTTGTTGTACCCTTGGGCAAGACACAACCCACTTTACCTTCAGAGGAGAATGTAAAGCTGTTCGAGCTGTTAGACAAGTGTATTGTCTAACAGCTCGAAAAGCGCTTTATACTAGATGTGACCAGTTAAAGGATTAAAGTAGGTTTGAAACAGAACTTAAACAAAATTAACAAAAACTATGTGTACAATCAATGATTTCTTGTTTGGCTTTTTATTTGTGAGTTTCCGTTTCCTGTTTCTATGCAATATTTTGAGGATTTTTCCCATTAAGAAGATATAATATTTTATTTTAAAGGTCCCATGACATGGTACTTTTTGATGCTGTAAATGAATCCTTCTTCAAAATCAACACTCAGTGCAAGAGAAACAGAGATAAGATGAGAAAGAGTCATTTTTCTCTCTCTGAACCGTCCATAATGGGCGTTGTTGCTTGAATGCAAATGAGGAGAAAAGAGATGGCCAATAGTAGAGGGTGGGGGCGTGGCCAAACTCTCCGCTCTCGCTCTCAGCTGTCAGCTGTCCGCTCTGATCCATTTCCGTGTTTTTGCAAGGAGGGAGAGATTAGAAGCGTTCCATTGAAAAATAAACACATTTCCACAGAAAATAAAATTAAACCACTGCTGTTTCAGAGGTCCAGAGGGTCGGGTAAAGGACTTCCGAGCTTAGAAACACTCGGACGTGCCTCCAGGCAAATAAAAAAACGCATTTCGCATTGCCTAGTGCATTCGCAGTCCAAACTCTCTGGGCGTGATTTACAGAGACGCTGAGCACAGACAGACGGGGGTGGAACTGCATTTGCTTTTCTTTTTTCGATCTGACGTCAATAAGGTGCCTTGTTCAAAATCGCCCGTTTGAGCTCCGATTTTTTGTAACGCAGAAAAGGATCGCAAATGCTCAGTTTAGACATTTCGCAACTTTTAACCATGGGGGGGGGGGGGGGGCTAAACAGGGTAGGGGAGCTCACATTAACGTTCAAAAACCTCAGAAAGTGAAAATTTCATGCCATGGGACCTTTAAATTGTTAATCGCAATAGAAGCAGTCCTATATATATTGGTGTTTTTGGTGGTTTTCAGTATTATTTTCACAATTTCAGAATCATATGTATAAAAAACAGGACTGTTTCTATTGCAATTAACAATTTAGAATAAAATATTATATCTTCTGATTTGAACTGAAGTATGCATTATTTCCAAAGCTATTTCGTCATTTCATCCAGGACTTATTCCACCTATTGTAAATGTTCTTATAAAGTATTTATGTCCCTCCGCAAAGACACTGTAAAGCTGTGAAGAAACCCTGAGCTCTACACTGCAACAGCCACTTCCACTTGCTATTAATAATGTTTAATAAAGTATTAAAATGCTCTATTTATATCCCAACCGTCCCAGCTTTTCTAAAATAGAAATCCGCGGAGCCCTGAGAAAGATCCGGAAAAAGTCATTGTACAGTAGAAGAAGAAAAGCCATTAACACAAAACTGCAATCTTTTAAAAATACTACAGTAAACCCCAAACTAAATAAAAATGAACGGTAATAAAAAGAATTGAGGGTCAGACATCAGCTTGTCCATATAGATGACATGTTGCTTTGTGGGGAATGTTACGCAGTATGGCTTTGGACTTCTCTATCTCCATGGAAACAAGCAGGGCACAGGTAAGAATGTATGTTTTTCAAGATAATTCTGAACAAAATAAAACACCCGTAATTAAGAAGCTCCATGACACACCTTTAATCTTCGTGCTGATCCTTTGCAGCTGATGTCTGATCAACATACTGCTAACTGAAGGTACTGCTCTGTCTGAAGCTATTACTGAAGTAAAAATTTTGCTGGGTCCCATTTCTGTGTCTTACCCCTGCCCCTTGGTTTTGCGCGTTCATGTGAGGGTAAGGGGTGTCCCGATCCTAATTTTGATCAGGGGCTAGGGCAGTGCTTCTCAATAACCCCCCCCCCCAGGAAGAAGAAACAATTTCAAGCCCCCCTCCCTGCATGTGACTAATAGTATTATTTGTCTAGAAAATTGTTATTAGTACACCTCTGCGTAACATTGTATCCTTTATTTACATAAAAAAAGAAAAAGAAAGAAACTTACAACAAAGACTGTCTTTTTGCACTGAGGACTCAAATATTATTGTATTTTTAATGCAGATTTGCGCACATTTGTTTACGTTTTACAGAAACAAATCTTAAAACTACATGGCCCATTTGCATAAACTAAAAGCGCTGAAAAAAAAAACACTCTCTCCTTGTGCCGCTGATGTGTCAGCTTCTGTCGGACTACAGAAAGGACACGGCTCAGTGGAATATACGTGTTTTTTCTGTGACAGAGGATGTTCTGCTGATGGTGAGTCTGTTCTGTATATCGTGTATTTAAGGTTGCCGCCCCCTGTCCCAGAACAACAATGAGAGCGCCACTGCCAACTACTGTTGTTGATGTGCAATTACACTTAGTTCTAGTACAGTACGGCAAAAAAGCATGTTTCCCAGGGTCACATGAGCGCCCCCTGACATTACACCATGCCGCCCCACTGTTTGAGAAGCACTGGGCTAGAGCCACAACCGAGCGCTACATACCCCTTGAAACGAAGTAAACGCTCAACCAGAATTGGAACGAAGGGGTGCGTCTACAAGCTCAGACAGGTTTTTGGGATCAGGATGGCAGCGTCACATCGACCAGCCAAGGAGTCTCATAAATGTATTTTCAGCAGTTGTGATTATCGATTAACAGTTTATAAGATGTGTGAAGAATCCCTCAGTCGTCTGACGATGAACTGACGAAGCAACCCGGATGAGCTGCGAAACGTTTTCGACCAAATAAACGTTAACAAGTTGACAAATTGAATTTCTCCTTTTACCACGATTAACCATTTAGCAGGTTTACAATTATGACGCTTATGTTCGACGTTACTTTTAGTGAACTGTTGTTGCGGTTTTAACTGTAGTCATGTCTGTTTAGCCGACATTATCGTTTTTATTGAACTTTCACGTATAAACAAGATAGTTTTTTGTCAAGCTGAGGTACCCGATAATCCTTGACATGGCGAGGGATGATGACGCAAACAGTTATCGAGTGGTGTCCCATTTCTTAGGGGAACATTCGTACCTCTCTGCTCGTTATCAAGGGGCAAGACAAAGACGTAGATAAAGGGGTAGGGGAAGGGGTAAGACAGAGTAATGGGACGCAACCTTTAATCTGAGCTTTGTTTTAACACAATCTGACAGGAAAGCGCTGATGTGGTTGGAACAGGTGATCTGATTTGTGCTGTTAAACAAGTCTCTCACAGATAAAATTACAGTCACAGCCTAGATACCGACAGTTTTCAGTCAGTCACTCTCGCCTTTTTGTTGAAAATCAAACACCTAAACATGACCATGCACGCTCGTAATGAGCACAGGCTCCTGAAAATGAGAGTGCAAATCCATTTTGTCTTTTGTCTTCGAGTTTTAACACCTTTTTGACAGTGTTTGCATTACGTCTCCATGGTAACAGCTGAACGCCGCAGAGAAACATGTAGAACACCCCCCAGCATGAAGTCACTGTAAACTATCAATACAATGCCTCACTCTTGCTTTCCTTTTAACTCATCGTCGACACTGAGTTTACTTCATTTTGAAATACAAAGGAACAAGTAACTCCAAAAGTCACACATTTGGCTGTAAAATGGTTAAAATTGACGATCAGAAATGAATGAATCTATTTGCTCAAACGCTGTACGAATTATTATTTTCAAAGAATATGTTTTTAAATGTGAGAGAGTGAGGAAGAGAGAGGGGAGATAGAAGAAAGAAGAGACAAAGAAGTATACAGTAGGAATGTTTTTAATGAAATCTTAAAGGTGCATTGTGCAACTTTTCTGGTGCTTGTCTCCATGGAGATGTTATTGCTTTCACTGGACATTAAAAGTGCACTGTGTAACTTTTCTTTTCTGTTTCTGGGTCTGTCAGATGCTTTTCTCCACGTAAATGTTATTGCTTTGCCTGGAATGTTCCACAGTATGGCATTAAACAACTATACTTAACATTTATTCTAAGGATGCACGATATATCGGCATTAACATCGGTATCGGCCGATATTGCCAAATTTTTAACATATCAGTATCGGCCCGATGTGTACCGGGCACTCCGGTTTCCCCCACCAACCTAAACATGCGCCATGGGTAAAATCCTCCAGCTTAGGGCCTGACCAAGCCTAAATAACAAAACAGGATCATGGGGATGGTCCCCGGGTCAAATATAGAGACAACTTCTCCTGTGCGAGATCAATAAAGGTCAATCTTCTAATCCTTAACCACTGTAGGGCGCTTTGTGTTACAATTTTGTATGAAAAGCGCCTTATAAATATTGTTTGATTGATTGATTGATTGAAAAGTGGGCCGATTTTAACAACCAATATTCGTCAGTACAGTAATCCCTCGAATTAACGTTTTCTCACATTTCTCTCTCATTTAAACACACTTAAAACTTTCGTAGATTTTCAACAAAATGTATTAATAGTGAAGCGTGGGGGGGTGGAGTGCTCATCATGCTCAAATTTATTTATTTATTTGTTTATTTCAGGGACAGTGCATATTAATCAACATTTGCAAACGGCTAATTTTCATCCGTAGTCCCTTGACAGATGTTAGGTGTCATTTCTACATAACAAAAAATCACATTACTTCAGTTAAAACTCATCATTCTAAAACGTGCATTACTTAAGACAACTCAATTACAAACATTCACCCGCAATCAATAACCAGTCAATTACAAATATTCACTCTCACTCAATCACTTAATCGCTTAATCACTTAATAATAATAATAAAGGCCGTGATAGCGCAGCATGACTGGCACGAGACCGATTGTCGCACCCGGGGCTGCGAGCACGAGACCCGTGTCCAAACCGTGCCTCCTCCTCGGGACCGTGAGGCACGCAGTCCGAACACATCAAACCTCGACATGAACGAACGCAAGAGCCGCACAAAACCAGGCAAAGAGTGGTTTAATCCTGGTTTAGACCTAGTCTAGTCCTGGTTTAGTCCTGGTTTAGACCTGGTCTAGTCCTGGTTTAGTCCTGGTTTAGACCTGGTCTAGTCCTGGTTTAGTCCTGGATTAGTCCAGGTTTAGTCCTGGTTTAGTCCTGGTTTAGTTCACGTTTAGTCCTGGTCTAGTCCTGGTCTATTCTCGGTCCCCCCCGCGTCCCCCATCTATAACATCAATCGGCAAAGGTCCCTTAGCCAATCAGGAAGCAGAAAACAATGTTACACTATAAAAAAAAATTGAAATTGAAAAAAAAAAAATCAGGAGTCAAAACACGTTTTGAAAATAAAAGAAGACATTCAAAAATGAATTTGGCATGATTTTCAGTCTGTACAAAATGTTATCTCAGAATTAAAAATAAATAAATATCGTATCGGCCAACAACAGCACCATTAATATCGGATATCGGTATCGGCTAAAATTTTCACATCGGTGCATCCCTAATTTATTCAATTACGAGTGGTTTCAGAGCGCAAAAATACCTCGAAAAACAGGCATCCTGACTGTGATCGGGATCGCCTCTCCACAGATCTGACCTGTAACTTGGTCTTGTTTCGTTTCCATGGAGATAGAAAGGTTTAATGCCGTACTGTGAAACATTCCAGGCATGGACATAACATCTAACAAACGGATTTCACAGACCTTCCACCAAAAAAGCTACACAATGCAGCTTTAAACATATCCATCCAGCATTTATTCATCACAGATGTTTCTGTTGCTCAAAAATACAATAATTCCTTCTGTGAATAGGGGCGACTCTCCACACATCTGAATAGTAATGTAGCATAGTGCTGTAACCTGCTTGTCTCTCTTGTGATAGATACAGTACTGTGGAACATTCTAGACAAAGCAAGAACATTTCCATGGAGACAAGCAGTAATATTTTCCGCAAGAAGTGCTACGCGGTGCACCTTTAAATCCAGGAGTTTTGCGTAAACGCTCTTGAAGTGAGTGAAGTGGACTGCGTAGTGATTCTTGTGATGCAGATGGTCCATAGTGCGGGGGCTATCTTTAGAAACCATCTGCACCTCAGGGACCTCCGCCAGTTTCTAACGCTTTCTCGGACCGTACGGCGTTACATGGAATAGAAAACATCAAAGTTTTATACAGTGCAGTGAACCAGAGTTGAACCGAGCGGTGTACGGTTCAAGGAGGGCCCAACCACTGAACCCAATGACCTCTTCTATATCCAGTCTATAGGGTAAAGCCACTGGGGAATATACAGAAGGTGTTAGCACTGGCTCAGGTGTTGGAGAGAGTGTTAGTAGCAGTGTTGTCACGATAATGCACTTTCAAACTCCATTTCAATACAGTAGTAGTAGTAGCAGTATGCTGGATGGATAAACATATCCATCCAGCATACTGCTACTACTACTACTACTACTACTAAAGGTGCATTGTGTAACTTTTTTGGTGGAGGGTCCGTCAAATACTTTTCTCCATGGAGATGTTATTTCTATGTCTGGAATAACAGGAGAAGTTCAATTTGTCAACTGGACAAAGTTTGTTTGGTTGAAAACGTTTCGCCGCTATGTCTGGAATGTTTCACA
This sequence comes from Paratrypauchen microcephalus, assembly GCA_036785185.1. Classification (NCBI taxonomy): domain Eukaryota; kingdom Metazoa; phylum Chordata; class Actinopteri; order Gobiiformes; family Gobiidae; genus Paratrypauchen; species Paratrypauchen microcephalus. Next base: position 2,713,185 of record JAVJIX010000073.1, read on the forward strand.
CTATGGCATTAAACATTTTGATCTTCATGGAGATTAAACCAGAGTACGGCTGCATCCCATTACTCTGTCTTACCCCTTCCCTTTCTGCTACACCTTTATAGTATCTATGTCTTTGTCTTGCCCCTCGATACCGAGCTGAGAGGGCTCAGGGTACGAATGTTCCCCTAAGAAATGGGACACCACTCGATTACCGTTTGCGTCATCGCCCCTTGCCTCTACCTGAGCTGCTACGTCTACAGAGGCGACAACAAATGACGCAAACAAACGTAAACAAATGTCAAGGATTATCGGGTGCCTCAGCTCGACAAAAACACTAGCTTGTTTATACATGAAAGTTTGATTAAAAAACTATATCGTCGGCTAAACAGACATTACTACAATTAAAACCGCAACAACAGTTCACTAAAAGTAACGTCAAACATAAGCGTCATAATTGTAAACCTGCTAAACTGTTAATCGATAATTACAACTGCTGAAAATACATTTATGAGACTCCTTGGCTGGTCGATGTGACGCTGCCATCCTGATCCCAAAACCTGCCTGAGCTTGTAGGCGTACCCCTTCGTTTCAAGTCTGGTCGAGAGCTTACTTCGTTTCAAGGGGTATGTAGCCCTCGGTCCCTTGTTGCACTGTTGCACATTTACATTTACTACTGGATTTTACTCCTGTTGCACTGTTGTTTACTACTGTTATTGCACATTTACTACTGGAATTTTTAGTACTGTTGTTTACTCCTGTTGCACTAGAATTACTACTGTTGCACACTTATTTTTATTTATCTTAACTCCAATGCACATTCTACTGCACATGACCAATTCACTGCTGTATCTTCCATTGCACATTTTGATGCACACTGCACACTTTGGAAATCTGTATATAGTATAGGTTATTTGTTATTTATTATGTTGCACTGTTTTAAGATTTTAGACTGTAGACTTTAGTTTTAACTTTAGATCTCTGTCTTAGATAGTTTTTGTTGTGTTTTGTCTTCATATTGTATTTTGTACACTGTCTTTTTGCACTACTTGGCCAGAGAGAAACAAAATTTCGATTCACTGTATGTTGAACACATATGGCAGAATTGACAATAAAGCTGACTTTGAACTTTGAACTTTTTGAACTTGATCAAAATTAGAATCGGGACACCCCTTGCCCTCACATGAACGCGCAAAACCAAGGGGTAGGGGTAAGACAAAGGGGTAAGACAGAGAAATGGGATACCAAGGAGTCTCATAAATGTATTTTCAGCAGTTGTAATTATCGATTAACAGTTTAGCAGGTTTACAATTATGACGCTTATGTTCGACGTTACTTTTAGTGAACTGTTTTAATTGTAGTGATGTCTGTTTAGCCGACGTTATCGTTTTTATCGAACTTTCATGTATAAACAACCTAGTTTTTTTGTCGAGCTGAGGTACCAGATAATCCTTGACATTTATTTACATTTGTGTGTCATTTGTTGTCGCCTCTGTAGACGTAGCAGCTCAGGTAGAGGCGAGGGACGATGACGCAAACGGTAATCGAGCGGTGTCCCATTTCTTAGGGGAACATCTGTACCCCGAGCCCTCTCAGCTCGGTATTGAGGGGCAAGACAAAGACGTAGATAAAGGGGAAGAGGTAAGACAGAGTAATGGGACGCAGCCTAATAATAAAATTTTACGTAACATGTGTGAATGGAACGAAACTCAACTCCAAATGTTTTATAACAGGACTTGAAGCTCACAAGAGTCAGTTTAATATAATACATAATACAGTTTAACAGTTGAGAGGAAAACAAAAGGAAATATTAACTGATAAATTGGGCCTTACACAACTAATTATGCAGGATAATTAGTTTTTATTTAACTATAATTGCAGTCTTCGTAATTTTATAATTGCGCCAACAATTTGAATCGCAATTTAAAAAATAAAATAATAACACTGTAGATGTTGTACAGTAAAAATCTATTAGAACGACAGATGTGTGCGAGAGAGAGAGAAGGAAAGGAAGAGAGAGATACAGGAAGAGAATATAGTCTCCTATAACGACCTCGGCACTAATTCAAGCGACGGAAAACAGTGTCTCCATGACAACGCGGCGACAATACGAGATTACTCCTTCGGTTCTTTTACAGACGAGACGCTTTCACGGCGCTCAGGACCTGCCCTCGACGCCTCCGTGGGTTTGACTGAGACGAGGAAGGAGAGAAAGAAGGTGTAGAGAGAGGGAGAGAGAGAACAGAGAAAGGGGGGATGAGGAGAAGGATAGCGAGAGAGAGGAGAGAGGGAGGGAGAAGGATGAGGAAAGAGGGTGATGAGAGGACAGATAGTTCGAGGGACAGAAAGAGAAGAAGAAGAGCAAAAATGAAGGACAGAAAATGATAGGGAGAGCGAGAGAGAGGAAGGGAGAGAAAGAAGGAGAGTGGGTGAGAGAAGGTGTAGAGAGAGTGAGAGGGAGCAAGAGAACAGAACAGAGAACAGAGAAAGGGAGCATGAGGAGAAGGATAGTGAGAGAGAGAGAGAAAGAGGGAGAGGGGGTGGAAGAAGGTGTAGAAAGAGAGTGAGAGAAAGAAAAGAGAAAGGGAGGATGAGGAGAAGGATAGTAAGAGAGAGAAAGAGAGGGAGAAGGATGAGGAAAGAGGGTGATGTGAGCAAAAGCAAAGAGAGAGAGAAAAAGAGGACAGATAGTTCGGGGGAGAGAAAGAGAAGAAGCAAAAATGAAGGACAGAAAATGATAGGGAGAGCGAGAGGAAGGAAAGCGAGAGAGGGATAGTGAGATAGGGAGTGAGAATGGAGAGAGAGCGGAGAAAGAGACAGCAAAGAGAGAGAGAGAGGGAGAGAGAGAGGGAGAGAAAGAGGGAGAGGGGGTGGAAGAAGGTATAGAGAGAGTGAGAGAGAAAGAAAAGAGAAAGGGAAGATGAGGAGAAGGATATTAAGAGCGAGAAAGAGGGAGAAGGATGAGGAAAGAGGGTGATGTGAGAGAAAGCAAAGAGAGAGAGAGAGAGAGAGAAAAAGAGGACAGATAGTTCGGGGGAGAGAAAGGAAGATGGAGAGAGAGCGGAGGAAGAGACAGTAAAGAGAGAGAGAGGGAGGAGAGATAGAGGAGAAAGAGGCAAATGAAGGACAGAAAATGATAGGGAGAGCAAGAGGAAGGGAGATAAAGAACAGAAAAAGGGAGGATAGGGAGAATGATAGTGAGAGAGAGAGGGAGGGAGAGAAAGAGGGAGAGGGGGTGAGAGAAGGTATAGAAAGAGTCAGAGGGAGCGAGAGAAGGAACAGAAAAAGGGAGGACGAGGAGAAGGATAGTGAGAGAGAGAGGGAGAGAGAGAGAGAGGAGAAAGAGGCAAATGAAGGACAGAAAATGATATGGAGAGCGAGAGCAAGAGAGAGAAAGATGGAGAGGGGGTGGAAGAAGGTGTAGAGAGAGAGTGAGAGAAAGAAAAGAGAAAGGGAGGATGAGGAGAAGGATAGTGAGAGAGAGAGAGAGGGAGGGAGAAAGATGAGGAAAGAGGGTGATGTGAGAGAAAGCAAAAAGAGATAGAGAAAAAGAGGACAGATAGTTCGGGGGAGAGCAAAAAGAGAGCAACAATGAAGGACAGAAAATGATAGGGAGAGCGAGAGAAAGGAAAGAGAGAGAAGGATAGTGAGATAGGGAGGGAGAATGGAGAGAGAGCGGAGAAAGAGACAGCAAAGAGAGAGATAGAGGAGAAAGAGGCAAATGAAGGACAGAAAATGATAGGAAGAGCGAGAGTAAAGAGAGAGAAGGATAGAGTGGAGAAAGAGAAAGCAAAGAGGGAGAAAGAGAGAGGCAAATGAAGGACAGAAAATGATAGGAAGAGCGAGAGTAAAGAGAGAGAAGGATAGAGTGGAGAAAGAGAAAGCAAAGTGGGAGAAAGAGAGAGGCAAATGAAGGACAGAAAATGATAGGGAGAGCGAGAGGAAGGAAAGAGAGAGAGAGAAAGGTGGAGTGGAGAAAGAGAAAGCAAAGAGAGAGAGAGACGGAGGAAAAATGAAGACAAATGAAGGACAGAAAACAATAGGGAGAGAGGAGGGGGCAAATGAAGGAGAGAAATAAATAGTGCGGAAAAAGAGAAAGATAGAGAGAGAGAAAGAGGGAGAGATAGGAGAGTGATGACAGAAGTACAATAAGAAGAGAAGCGAACGAAGGAGAGGAAGAGAGTGAAAAAGGGAGCAAGGGAAAGAGAGGTGGACAGAAAAAGATAATGGGAAAACAACAGGGCTGGACAGAGAGAGATTGATAGTGAGAGAAAAAAGGTAGAAAGAGGTACAGAAAGAAAGAAAGAGATGAAGAGAGAGAAGAGAGTTTTATATGGCAACTCTGCAGCACTTTTCTGGTTATGTAAAATGAACTTAGATTGGATTGGACATAATAAATACCATCAAATCAATAATACCCGCAGCCCGATTCATTATTAATACAGACGGGAAAACTGAAAGGACTTTGTTACATCATGTCTGAAAATGTTAAAAGCAACTGTAATTGAATTTTCATTTAATTCTACATCAATTTATTCTGTTTTAATTGTAATTTCTTCTCTCGAACAGAAAGCACTCAGTTCCACCTTATGATGTCATGTGGTAATACTTCACTAGAATCATTTTGATGATTTCAGCCCTGAAATGTCAAATCTCTGCTCAAAAAAAAAGTAAACATAGCTGCTAACATGAAAACTACCGCTTCATGACATCACAAAGTGGAACAGTTTGAGCTTTGGAGATGTAGACAGACTAATAATAAAGAGTTACTCAAAAACATGTATGAATGAAAAAAACAAAAACAAAACCAAAACACAACTCCAGGTGGGTCATTCCAGAATTGGAGGACATTCCCACCCATCAAATATTAAATAATCCACATACAAAATGCGTGAAGAGTCCCTCAGTCGTCCAGGTAGAATCCACGATAAAAGAGGAAATTCAATTTGTCAACTGGACAAAGTTTGTTTGGTCGAAAACGTTTCGCCGCTCATCCGAGAGGCTTCGTCAGCTCTAATTAGAATGCTGGTAAGACACTTGCTTATATCTTGCTGCAGGGAGGAGCTAACTAGCTAACTGATTTCCGAAACTATCTCATTGGTTTCAGTCTTTTGTTTCTCTGGCGTCTAGATTAGCATACCTATTCATCCCTACAACGACTGTTTTTCACACCTCTGGCCCTGACCTGGCTAGCCCTATTGTTCCCCTGTTTGCTTAATCTAGGTTTAAGAATGGAATTATAGATGGGAGACAAATTATGTCTGACTCCACCATTTCTGTTCAGAGAAGGATTCTCTTTTTTGACAAAAATAGCCTCTTTAACTCCCCTCTCAAACCAATTCTTTTCCCTGGCTAAGATCTGAACCTCAAACGGGCCATTCATTTGAGGACAGTGAGGTTCAGATCTTAGCCAGGGAATAGAATTGGTTTGAGAGGGGAGTTAAAGAGGCTATTTTTGTCAAAAAGGAGAATCCTTCTTTGAACAGAAATGGTAGAGTCAGACATAATTTGTCTCCCATCTATAATTCCATTCTTAAACCTAGATCAAGCAAACAGGGGAACAATAGGGCTAGCCAGGTCAGGGCCAGAGGTGTGAAAAACAGTCGTTGTAGGGATGAATAGGTATGCTAATCTAGACGCCAGAGAAACAAAAGACGGAAACCAATGAGATAGTTTCGGAAAGTAGTTAGCTAGTTAGCTCCTCCCTGCAGCAAGATATAAGCAAGTGTCTAACCAGCATTCTTATTAGAGCTGACGAAGCCTCTCGGATGAGCGGCGAAACGTTTTCGACCAAACAAACTTTGTCCAGTTGACAAATTGAATTTCCTCTTTTATCACATACAAAATACTAATACATACAGTTTCTGAGTGAATTTACTTGTCCTGAGACCAAATCTAAAAAAAAGAGAAAAAAAATGCTTGAAAATACTTTTTAAAATACCAAATAACTCTGGAGTACCCCCCCAAATGCCATTTTCCTCTTGTCCCACCCCTCGAATGGCCAAATTGAATCTCAAATAAAACAGTTAAAATTGAAATTTCTTGTTTTTTCTATAATTTGTTTCATTGCCATCTCTTGTAACTGTGGGAACATTTGTTTTAATAGACATAATATTTCAAATAATAATTATTATTCATGGAACATGTGTCCCACAACCTGCACCAACCCTGTTACCAGAACATTTTTAGTCTGGTAGAAGAAGAAGAAAGCAGAACCACATGATCCCCTGGACTTGACATCATCAAACAGTTTTCCAAAAGAATGGGTAGAGCAAAGGTTTATCTTCACTTCTATTTTTCATATTTTTATAACATAATTAGCCTTGATTGAATGTCTCACACTACCTCATGCAACCCTGTTATGCAAATGATCAGAATAAGACATTTTTTTTCCTTTACGTATTTGCATAAATAAGTTTTTCATCTTGATTAGAAATAACTGCTAGCTAAACAGCTAGCTTCTATTCTTGAGATAAAGTGAACATTAGCGCGATTTTGCAACCCTGTTACCTGCAACCCTGTTACTGTGATTAGAGTAAATAAATAAACCATATAAATCATATAATAAAAATTTTACCATTGATCCGTAAGCTGAGCTAATCAAGCATTTTGTAGTTTATTACCTATTATTGATGAATATGTAGCAGAAAATCAGAAAAGTGAAGGTTTATTTTTCAAGAATTTTAAAGCCAAAATGTCCTCCAATTCTGGAATGACCCAGGTATGTTTTTGATGATGTGACCACTTTCTAACAAAACTCAAACCTCACAAGAGTCGATTTTGTGTAATATAGGACCTTTAATTATAGCTGCATAATGTTCTTTGTATATTATATGAGTACAGTCCTTGCGTATATGAGTGTAGATGAGTATTATGAGTATATAGGAGTATATAGGAGTATATATGTGAGGTGTGTATGTCCTTGTTGGAGTTCAGGGCGAGTCTGGACATGCCGTGTACAGTTTAGTCTACACCCTTCAGCTGTCCCCCACAACAACTGCACTAGAATGCATATTAAACACGACCCAATGCTGACGCAACATTGTTCTCCTCTGACTACTACCACAGCTACTACTACAACTACAACAACTACTACTACTACTACAACTACTACTCCTACTACTACAACAACTAACTCTGCAGTGGAATACATATTAAACAGGACCCAATGCTGACACAACATTTTACTCCTGTGACTACTACCACAGCTACAACTACAACTGCAACTACTACTACTACTACTACAACAACTACTACTACAACTACAACTACTACTACTACTACTACTACAACTTCGACTACGACTACTACTACTACAGCTAACTCAGCAATGGAATACATATTAAACAGGACTAAATACAGACACAGTGTACAAGCTACTACTACAACTACTACAACTACAACAACAACAACAACTACTACTACTACTACTACTACTACTACTACTACTACTACTACTACAACAACAACTACTACTACAACTACAATATCAACAACTACTACTACAACTACAACAACAACAACTACTACTACTACTACTACTACTACTACTACTACTACTACTACTACTACTACTACTACTACAACAACAACTATTACTACAACTACAACAACAACAACTACTACTACTACTACTACTACTACTACTACAACTACTAATACAACAACTACTACTACTACTACTACTACTACTACTACAACTACAACAACAACAACTACTACTACTACTACTACTACTACTACTACTACTACTACAACTACAACAACAACAACTACTACTACTACTACTACTACTACTACTACTACTACAACAACAACAACTACTACTACAACTACTACTACTACTACTACTACAACTACAACAACAACAACAACTACTACTACTACTACTACTACTACTACTACTACTACAACTACAACAACAACAACTACTACTACAACTACAACAACAACAACAACTACTACTACATCAACAACAACAACTACTACTACAACAACTACTACTACTACTACTACTACAACTACAACAACTACTACTACTACAACTACAACTACTACTACTACTACAACTTCGACTACTACTACTACTACAGCTAACTCAGCAATGGAATACATATTAAACAGGACTAAATACAGACACAGTGTACAAGCTACTACTACAACTACTCTTACTACTACAACCAACTCTGCACCGTCATAAATATTTAACACGCAGGACTAAATACTGACACAGTGTACAAGTTAACTGCTAATGTATCAGTCAAAACATGGTAAAGTAAAAGTACTACAACTAGAAACTTTTCCTCCTCCGACCACTATTACTACTAAAACTTCTACTACTACTACTACCTCTACTAATACTACCTCTACTACTAATACCAACTCTAATTAGCAGATAATATATCAATCAAAATATGGTAAAGTAAAGGTACTACAACTAAAAACTTTTCCTCCTCCTCCTCCTCCTTCTCTTCCGACTACTACTACTACTACTACTACTAATACAACAACTACTACTAGTACTACTACTACTACTACTAATACAACAACTACTACTAGTACTACTACTACTACTACTACCAACTCTAATTAGCAGATAATATATCAATCAAAATATGGTAAAGTAAAGGTACTACAACTAAAAACTTTTCCTCCTCCTCCTCCTCCTCCGACTACTACTACTACTACTACTACTACTACTACTACTACTACTACTACTACTACTACTACTACTACTACTACTTCTGCTACTACCAACACAAACTAGCAGATAATATATCAATCAAAATATGTAATATAAGAAAAAGTACTATAATGAGAAACCTTTCCTCCTCCTCCCACTACTCCTACTACTATTATTACTACTACTACTACTACTACTACTACTACTACTACTACTACTACTACTACTACTACTACTACTACTACTACCAACTCTAATTAGCAGATTATATATCAATCAAAATATGGTAAAGGTACTAAAACTAAAAACTTTTCCTCCTCCTCCTCCTCTTCCAACTACTACTACTACTACTACTACTACTACTACTACTACTACTACTGCTACTACTGCTACGAGTACTACTATGAACTCTAAATAGCAGATAATATATCAGTCAAAATATGGTTAAGTAAAAGTACTACAACTAGAAACCTTTCCTCCTCCTACTACTGATACAACTAACAATTGTACTGTCATAAATATTAAACACATTCTACTGTCACAGTGTAAGCAAATATACTGGATCAGACTACTATACTACTAATATTGCTAATACTAATATTACTACTACAACTACTACTACTACTACTACTACTACTACTACTACTACTACTACTACTACTACTAATACTACTACGATATTTCTGCCAATATTCTAGCCACTACATGTGAAAAGGTAATACATCTTAATAATTACAACAGTGAAAATGTCAAGTGTTTTGCATAAACAAGTTTCTTTCCACTAAATAAACAACACAAAAGACCAAAAAAAAAAAATACTCGATACAGCAGCCCACGATAACGATACTGTATCACCAAATTATACAGTTTTGGTATGACTATATTTACTTTTGTGTGGCCTAATTATACTTTCTGTGTTAAAAGTGAAACTAAATGGGTGTGGGAATCTCATTTTTTTGGCAGTTTTTTGTTCATTTAAATTTCAAAAAAGAAGAAAAAAATTTACATGAAACCATCTGTGAGTGCGCCAATGCGCCCCACTAGCCTCGGTCTCGATGTTTCTAGAAGTTTCTTTCCGACGCGTCACGTAAAGTAAATAAAGAGTCTTGAATCCAAGTTTGTCTTTTCTATCTTTACTAAATTGAAAGGTCATACAGAGTGGGTGCAAATAAGGTGAATAAACAGGGAAGTGGAAAGATGAATTTCTGAGGCTTGTGGTTTTCCTGCGTGTGATGTGTTAGGCTCTGTATGTGTGGTGATGTCCTTCTTGGCGTCTTTGCGTGTCAAATAGCGATGAGCTCCTGCCTGTCACTGGGAGACCGGACTTCCTTGTACTCCGTGGCTCCCGACAGGACTCACCCTACGTTGCGTTGTCGACGGTGCTACTGGTTCTTCTTTGTTGTCCGTACGTGCCCTATAGCGGTGCGCGTTCCCGTCTGTCACCCGGGAGACGGCCGATGGTACACTCTTGCTTGGTTCTTACACGACGTTTACGTGACGATACGTGACGATACGTGACGATACGTGACGATATGTGACGATACGTGACGGTCAAAAGACTGTGTAGCTTCTGTGGTCCAGGACGTCCTAATTCCCCGTCATCTCGGCTCATCCGATACTCTATGGTCTCGGGATATCCTCCTGGCCACCAGACCGCGGCTTCTTATCCACACTACCTACGTTGCTTAGTTGTTTCCCCGTCTTCTTGTGTGGGTGTGTGTGTGTGTGTGTGTTGGTAAGATGTGTCTTCTCCGGTGTCCGTGTGCTATCTGTGTCGTGTGTTCTCTGAAGTCTGTATTTATAACAGGTAAGACCAAAGATGAAAGAACAAAGAATAAAGCGAGATCAAAGTCATCCAATCAGAAAGCATTCCCTGAACCTGAAGGCGGGACAAGAGCAGCTGCTATAAAAAGAGTAAATATATATATAGAATGGGTTAAAATGCAGAGAAGAATTTCTCCAGTGTGAGATCAATAAAGTTACTTCTTCTTCTTCTTCTTCTTCTACTCCAGAACACAGAACGTACGAAATGGCTCCTACATATCCCGGCCCCTAATTGGCTAAGCTTTAGCAAGTCAATTACTAACTTAAGAATTGGAGCCATTAACTAATTTACAGTTTTAAAGTTAGCTGTTACATTTCTCGAACATTTTTCTTCAAAAAGGTTAAGGTTAAAAGGTAATTCTTGTCTTACACTTTTTTACAAGTAAGTATACTTTTCACAAATTACAGTTCATATCGGACGTGTAGTAGGTCCTTCTCGCCTTCAGTCTTCACCCTGTAAGAGACACAATTTGGTTATGGGTCTCTGTATGATACTCGTCGTCGTCCGGACTTCAGCGCTGCGGACCATCCCCTTGGAGTCTGGCATAACCTTGGTGATTCTGCCCAACATCCAGTCATTTCTTGCTAGGGATGGCTCAACGACGAGGACGACATCTCTGACCTTAAAGTCTCTCTTCGTTCCGCGCTACCTTTGCCGTTCTTGAAGCAACGGCAAGTAGAGAATCTGATTTCCGCCGCCGTGTCTTGTTTCCAGGTGGATGTGGTGAAGAATAAGGTGTGTTGTTTACTGAGTAGGGCGGGAAGCTGGCTTCCCCAGGCGTCGCTGATCTGTTCCGACGCCCCCATACTCCAAACCTTTCTCTTTCTTTCTCTTTCTTCGATGGTACACCCGGTAGTGCGGTATGTACCATTCTCTTCGGCTCAGCTGCTCATCTGGGACTCCTTTGACGTACCCTCTCTCTAGGATTTTGGTCATCAAATCTTTGTGCTTCCGAAAGAAGTCTGAAATCCTGATGGGTTTCCTCTTCAAGGAGTCGAGTATTTGCTCGGCTATACCTCGGTTGCCTGGCATCTCCATGCAGACATCCCTCAGAGGTAGCTCAGTGCAGCAATGGCCATCCGAAAGATGTGCCGATGTGGCCACAGCGCGCACAAACTGCTTGTCGTGTTGAGATGGCCCTTGCTCGTCCTCACGCCGGCGTTCCGGAAAATCTGCTTCGTAGTGCATGACTTCTATGGTCGACACAGAGATGCGATTAACGAAGTTCTGTTTTTCGGCGTCATCGAATTCTTTCTCTTGGCATCCGCTGACAGGCCCGTTGACTACCCAACCTAGGGCCGCCTTCACGGCATGCGGTCCGTTGTTTTGGCTGTTGATTGTCTCCCACGGCTCTTTAGCCTTGCGAAACCAGATGTTACATGACATGAAGCTCTCAATCTTCAAGCCTCCCGAGGCGAGATCGGTTGGACCCCAAGAGGTGTCAACCCTCGAGATCCACTGAGCTCCTGTAACAGCCCCTCTGACAACGGAGACACGGCCCGCCACAAATGTCTTTAGACGAAAAGCGTCATTTTCAGTGTACCTTAGTACTGTCGTGCTATTCGTCCAGAAGACCAAATCCTTCAGGGGGAGTTGAAGTTCTTCCTTCAACACCCGTTCAATCTCGACTGGGATCAATGCAGCCGACAATTCCATCTTAGGGATTGTAGCCTGCTTAAGAGGAGAGACCTGGGACTTCTCCATCAAAAGGCAGACATGTTTCTCCTCTTGCCCGTTCTTCAATAAGCAGTACGGCACAACCCCATATCCATCTTGACTTGCGTTTGAGAAATGATGGATTTGTGCGCCCTTTGTGGGCCCGACTGTGTTGGACTTAAAACATTTACTCACGCTGAGATCTGACAACTTGTCAAGGTCTTCTGACTCCTTCTGCCATGCCTGTTGTAGCTTCTTTGGAATGTCCTCATTCCCGGCCCCGGTTTGTTCACCGCTTCTACACCCTGCACGTACGAGAGCACCACACTCAACAGCCGTACCTGTTGAGTTGTCATCTGCTTTGGTCTCCTCCTGTGAGTGATCTTGCTTTATGACGTGCAAAATAGCAGGATGCCTATAGGAACAGTCAGGGCAAGAGCTCTTTTCCTTACAGTATAAGCAGGGACTTTGGAAGGAGTTGGCTGACTTTACTGCTGGTGCCCTCTTCTCTAATTGTCCTCTCTCTCTCTCTCTGTCCTCTCTCTCTCTCGCTGTCCTCTCTCTCTCTCTGTCCTCTCTCTCTCTGTCCTCTCTCTCTGTCTCTCTCTCTCTGTCCTCTCTCTCTGTCCCTCTCTGTCTCTCTCTGTCTCTCTCTGTCTCTTTATCAGCAGCAGTCACAGTCACAGCAAGGCTGCTTCTTTTGTTCTCATCTTCTCCTAAGTTGGCTTTCCCTTCCGCGTTTGCGTGTTTATCGATGGCTGAGGTGGCGTACTCAGCACCTTTGAACAACGGGCTTTGCCTTTGCCTTGTTGGAGATTTTCCTCTGACTGACAGGAGGCCTGACTGCGCCTGCGAGGCAGTTGGCGCAACAGCTTTAGGCCCGACGTCAGGCAAAGGCCTTTCAATTCCAACATGGTCGCTGCTACAGTTGGTGAACCTTTCATTTCCACCAGTCGTACGCTTCGGTCCAGCTCTTGACTTCCGAGCATCTTTATTCTGGTCGTAAGCTCTTAATTTGGCATTTGCGGCTGCAATGGCAGCTTCCATCTGCAACCGCTCCTTTCTAGCTCTCAAATATGCCTCTTTTTCCTCAAATTCTTGCTGCAAGCGCATTTCCTCTTGCTGCCTTTCTTGCTGCAAGCGTCTTTCTTCTTGCTCAAGCGCTTGCCTCTGTATCATAGCCGCTTGGCTTGCTAACAGAGCTGCACGTTCTACCCTGGCTTTTGACCGCACTGAACTAGTAGTGGAACGTTGAGATGTGCGACTCGTAACTGTGTTAGCCCTAAAAGTGCTATCCTCCGATCTGATGACATTTTGCTCTCCATTCTCATTCACGACCCATCCCCGGTCAGCCTTTAGCGTATTTATTTTCTCCTTGGCAGCCTCCGTTTGGTTAGACGGCGCACCGCCACCTTCTTTTGGCATCATGTTTCCCACTAACGACCACATCATGTTTCCCACTAACGACCACATAACTGTGACAATTCCTCGAACTCCTCACAGCTTCTAACTCTTCCCAACTTTCACCGACACTCGGGAAAGGAGTTATTGGATGTGTCTTTAGGGCACATACTTCTGTTTCCGGTGGCTAGCAGACTAGTAAAACTGAGAAAATTGTCAGACCTGACCCAGGGAACGCTTGCTTCAGCCGTGGATGGAGTTTCTTGTTGGTTCAGATGGTTCTTTCATCCATTAAGTCTCCTGACTTGATACTGGTTTTTCTGACTTTGATGTTTAGTCTTTCGACGTGATGCTGTAGACTTCGTGACTCTAGATGTTGCTTATGAGTCCTTTGATTTTAGCGAGCCTTTTGACTTAAAGTTGTTGCTACAGTCTTTTGACTTTATGTGAGTGCGCCAATGCGCCCCACTAGCCTCGGTCTCGATGTTTCTAGAAGTTTCTTTCCGACGCGTCACGTAAAGTAAATAAAGAGTCTTGAATCCAAGTTTGTCTTTTCTATCTTTACTAAATTGAAAGGTCATACAGAGTGGGTGCAAATAAGGTGAATAAACAGGGAAGTGGAAAGATGAATTTCTGAGGCTTGTGGTTTTCCTGCGTGTGATGTGTTAGGCTCTGTATGTGTGGTGATGTCCTTCTTGGCGTCTTTGCGTGTCAAATAGCGATGAGCTCCTGCCTGTCACTGGGAGACCGGACTTCCTTGTACTCCGTGGCTCCCGACAGGACTCACCCTACGTTGCGTTGTCGACGGTGCTACTGGTTCTTCTTTGTTGTCCGTACGTGCCCTATAGCGGTGCGCGTTCCCGTCTGTCACCCGGGAGACGGCCGATGGTACACTCTTGCTTGGTTCTTACACGACGTTTACGTGACGATACGTGACGATACGTGACGATACGTGACGATACGTGACGATACGTGACGATATGTGACGATACGTGACGGTCAAAAGACTGTGTAGCTTCTGTGGTCCAGGACGTCCTAATTCCCCGTCATCTCGGCTCATCCGATACTCTATGGTCTCGGGATATCCTCCTGGCCACCAGACCGCGGCTTCTTATCCACACTACCTACGTTGCTTAGTTGTTTCCCCGTCTTCTTGTGTGGGTGTGTGTGTGTGTGTGTGTTGGTAAGATGTGTCTTCTCCGGTGTCCGTGTGCTATCTGTGTCGTGTGTTCTCTGAAGTCTGTATTTATAACAGGTAAGACCAAAGATGAAAGAACAAAGAATAAAGCGAGATCAAAGTCATCCAATCAGAAAGCATTCCCTGAACCTGAAGGCGGGACAAGAGCAGCTGCTATAAAAAGAGTAAATATATATATAGAATGGGTTAAAATGCAGAGAAGAATTTCTCCAGTGTGAGATCAATAAAGTTACTTCTTCTTCTTCTTCTTCTTCTACTCCAGAACACAGAACGTACGAAATGGCTCCTACACCATCTAACATCTCTACTCTCAGGGTTTCACACTGAGACATGATTCAGAACCAAATCAGATGTGCTACAAATGCAAACTACATATTCATTTTAGAGAACATTTTTGAACCGCACAGTTGCCATTGGAAACAAGCGCCCTGTATTTACGATGAACCCAAACACCTTGATTTCTCAGTAGGCAATGTCTCGCTATTAAATTCAACACAGCAGCCGAAGCGATTTTACTTTCTTGTAAGTAACTTTGAAAGACAGAGTTCAGTGACTAATCAGCCTTTTAGCAACTTTCCAATACAGAGTCAACTTAGCTCATTGTGGGTTGAATGAGGTACAAAAGGAGCAGTTTATATAAAGAATAAAGAATAAATATTGTGCTTGAGTCTGATATACAGTTACAGCTCTGGGAAAAAAAATAAGAGACCACTGCAAAATGATCAGTTTTTCTGATTTTACTACTTCTAGGTATGTGTTTGGGCAAAAGGAACATTTTAGTTTGAGTCTAAATAAAAATATGATCGTTTAGAGCATTTTATTTGCAGAAAATGACAAATGGTCAAAATAATAAATAAAAAAAACATGTTTTCAGAGCTCAAACAAGATCAAATTCATTTTAAACTAACAAAATACTAATGTTTACACTTAAGAAGAGTTCAGAATCAATATTTGGTGTAATAACCGTTATTTTTAATCACAGCTTTCATGCGTCTTTTCTAGACTTTTCTCCACAAAAGTAAAAAAGTGGCTTAAAGAAAATCAGAAATGTGAAGACTAAAACTGGATATAGTAGGGACAAGTGGGACCAATGCTTTTAATGTTTAATGTTTTGTTTTTTGTCTTGTATCTGTGTTATTTCTGTTATTTTCTGTCCTTTAAAAGCCTAACCATGGATGGGGGCTGCGAATTAGCCTGTGGCTACAAGCCTTATGTACATGAACATCGGTGACCTATATGGTGGCAATGTTTTCAATGTACTGTCCCTGTCAAATAAATAAATAAATAAATAACTTTGTTCTTGGGTGACTTTATTCCACACCTGGTGCAAGAACTGAAGTAGCTCAGCTTTGTGTTTGTGTTGGAATTCAACAAACACTGGAATGGAATGGCTGTAATACATGTAGAGATGCTGATTTCAGAAAAAAAATGCAGTGGTGTCTTATTTTTTTTCAGAGCTGTATGTTCATTTTGTTATAATTTTGTCAGTATAACATGGGTTGAATTAGGTCTAAAATGAGAGATAGTTTTAAATACATGAACAAGTAAGACAGTAAGCTTTTTAATGTGTAATTACTAGGGCTGTCAAACGATTAATTTTCTTGATCACAACTAATCTCAGAAATTTCATAGTTAATCGCGATTAATCGTGATTTATTTTGCATGTCTAAAATTGATATCTTGCAGTAAGACCGTTCGAATCTAAAGTTAAACTCACAATGCAAAGTATTTCTCACCATTTTTGTTATTTCAAAAAAGTGCAGAGAAAGGAAAAAGTAACAATGAACCAGTAATAGTGCTTACTTTGAGAAATTGTAAATAAATGAACACACAAAAAAATCTGAAAAAGTGCCATGTAGACCCAGTTGTCTATACTTCAGATAAGTATAACCATAAATAACCAATAAATAAAATAAAATAAAATAACAATACAAAGCACTTCATAACTTAAAATATGGTGGTATTGAAACTCTGCTTGACACAGGGTGCATTTTACTTTAGTCTTGTCGATTTGTCCGTCTGGATGTTTTTTATATTCAAACAAACCATTCAGAGGTCCAGAAAACCGCTGCTTGTCCATTACACAAAGTTGGCTAAACTGAAGACAACAGCGTGTCCTTCCTTGCCAATGCCGAAGACTCGATTGAAGCCCGCTCGAGCTGCCTACGGATGCGTAGAAGGAACAAAATACTAGCAAACTCAAAATAGCACGTTTACCTGACAATGAGTTAAATTAATACAACCAAATGAGCTGCATATGGATGGTAGAATTGAGGAAAATGCTGGCAAACTCTGATCGCGATTAAAAAAATTGTTTGCGATCATAACTTACATTAATCTAATCGCGATTAACGCGTTAATATTCCCAGCCCTAGTAATTACCTATTGCCTACATCTAACCCTATCCTCTGCTTTTTCTATTCTCTTGGGTTATGTAGTAAAAAAAGAAAGAAAAGAGACATACTGCGAAACATTCGAAGCAACCCCTCCAGAAACGCTACACAGAAGAGCTATTGTGCTTGTGTCTGCTATAGAGTTATACCCGTTACGTTATCGCTTGGACATTTTAAAATCGCAATATTCATCTAAAACGTCTTAATAAAAGAAACAAGTGCACTGATTTCTGTGTTAGAAAACTGCGGTAACGCCGTAAATGTAATCACAACAAAGAGCTGGGCAGCTGTCGGCACCTCCAATGGATAGCTGCACATCTCGCTAACAAACCATGCATTTTTTTTTTAATTCATGCAAAAGTGACGATGTGATGGTGCCAAATCCTACGCGTATCACTGATTAAGAAAATAAAACTGGAGAGATCAGTGGGAGGTGAAAACTGGAGTTCATCTGCAAAATGGCGTCTTGAAAATAAGAAATTAAAGAGCCCACAGACATTCATAAAACACTCCGAGTACAACTTCAAGTGAGCGAAAACACAGTATATAAAAGCTCTGAAAAGTCTTGCATAATAAGCCCACTTTAACATTTTTTTCATTTTAATGGTCTTTTCCTTTCTGTCGTTCTAAATCACACAACGTTGCTGTCTTTTTGAAAACATAACTGTGTACTCTCAACCATTACAATAAAGAGAAAAAAAAAACATACAAGAGACATGATGAACAAAGGTTGACTTTCCCCTTACAAATATACAAAACACAGTATTCTATGGTAAAAAGAAAAGTTATATGGTATGCTGTGCTTTTTATTTTTACAGGGACAGTGCATAACAATACACTGACCGAGACAGAAGTCATAGGAAACATACTGGTGCAGGTTATAGCGTGGATGCTAACATACACCTGTATCCCTGAGCAGGTTGGTGGAAATACTAAAAGTACAGATTCAGTGTATATATCGATAAAATGACCAAAAATAAATTAAAACATGTATTACTTATGGTTACAGTGTTGAAATACTATTCTAAAAACAAAAACAACATACACCAGACACGCACACACACAAACATTGTAATTTCACACTCATTCGTCCGTGTACAAACTCGTTTAGAGATCAGCCACTTCTTTGTCAGACGTGCATTTGAAAACCTGAGCAGGTCAGAATCTCTGTTGGCAAATTATTCCAGTGACTCACAGCAACAAGGAAAAAGGATTTGGTGAGTGCGGTTTTACATTTGGGGACAGTGCACTCTCTGGAGGATGAGTGTGTTACTCAAGATGTTTTTTTCAGAGCTCAATGAGACGATATCCTTCAGAGGAGGAGCTGCACCATGAAGAATTTTAAAAAGCAAACAAATATTTGCATATATCATTAGATTTAATTTAAATGTAATAAATTGTATTTTTAAAGAATAGGACAGTGGTGATACTGTCAGGGTTTCTTATCATGAATCGTAACTGCACATTTATACAGTGATTCAGCAGGTTTCAAGGCTGTTTTGCACGTCTCTGACCAGCTCGTTATACAGTACAAGAAATGTGATACGATCATGGAGTTAAAATACATGTGCGAGACCTCCATGGTCAGTGACCCTCGTACATGTCTGAAATTTGAGAGTTTTTGTGTGATTTTTAAAAGTTAAAGGAAAAGTAACGTTTTTTACAATTTGAGCCTTATTTTGGTAATAAAACTCACCCATATCACTTTGGTGTCATTTGGAGCATTTCCGGAGATGTTTTAGATTAGCTATGGTTATAAGTCGCGCTAGGCTAACGGCGTTAGCCTAGCGCGACTTATAACCATAGCTCGGGGCATTCCCCGAGCATGTAATATGTCCCGTGCGGGCTCCAAATAACACAAATTTTAGCACTTTTCAAATCATAGAAGCTCGATGTCTTTAGTCTACGATTTAGTTTGGTCAAAAGTGGCCTGTAATCCGAGATTTAGCCATAGTTTCGAATAGATGAGGACACCAGTGCGCATGCGCGGAGTGTGCTCTCAGCTCCCGGGACCCAAACATGGAACGCATAGCTGGAAACTATGGAAACTATGGAGTATACATTACTTTTCCTTTAAAGTTGAATCTAAGGTGACACCCAAATAAGTAAATTCAGTAACATTTTTTATTATCTCATCATTTATAAAACTCTCTGAGCAATTTGTTGATTTGCTCTTGTTGGTAAAATACATGACAACAGTCTCATTTATATTTAACTCCAGATCAGAACTCTGAAGCCAGAATGCCACCTTTCTCATCTCAGTTGTTAGTCTTCACTACCTCACGTGCATTTTTTCCATGGGTGAATATGACAGTGTCATCAGCATACATAATTATCTTGACGTCACACACTGACGTCTGTACAGACTAAAAAACAGAGGCCCGAGGACCGAGCCCTGCGGCACTCCCATTGTGCAGTCCCCCTTCCAGGTATGATGCAAACCAGTCTATTGCAGATTGTGATCATCCAAAAACATTCCCAAAACAGACAGATATGATTTTGGAATAAAAGGTACATTACACTGGTCTACAAATGTTTGGACTCGATCTGTTTCCAAGATAAAAGTGGCTAAATCTCATTTATATTGATAAGATGAACTGAAAATCAATTGATAACTGTGCTGGTTATCTAATGTATTCAAGATATTTAATGATATTTATGTTTTACATCAAAATCACATCTGTTTATACAATAGATTTACGCATTTTTGCTTAAAAATAATATTTATATTTTGAAAATATTTAACTTGCACTTCTTTATCCGTCAAGAAATAAACTAAGAAATAAAGACATCAGGTGCACACAATTTCAAGGCATCTCTCTTATGTCAAATCAAAAAATATTTGTTAAAACTCTAGACATATTAAAATGAATGTATGTGAATGTGCAGACAGGCTTTCAGATAGAACTGGTGCTTATAGACACACTGTACCTTCTGATAAATCACCATTTTTACCTTATTTTGCATAAATTTCCTATTTTGACCCAATACTATATCTTGAAAACTATAACCACTCAGCACTTCTGACTTACTTTTTCTTTATTAGTGGCCTAAACCAAGAACAATTTCACTACTTTTGTTCCGGAAGCATTTTGCTTGTAGACCAGTGTTATTTTTTTGTTGATTGATTTTTATCTCTAAAATGTAATTTATTAAGCTTTCTTGAAACTGAAGTAAAATTGTGATCTGATTATTATCCTATTGTTAGATTATAGATTTTCATTATTCTTTCTTGTTTAATTGTAAGCATCAGATCTATTAGTGTTTGTGAATTTGTACTTATTCTTGTGGGTTTGTCCACAATTTGGGTCATTTGGAATGTCCTTTCAGTTTTTCCTACACACCTTATCAAGCCAAAAAAAAAAAAGAAAAAAAAGAAAAGAATGAATTTTAAGCATTTTAACTAGCTCTGTGTAAAATGTGTATGTGGTACTTGCAGGTCTGTAGATGGCGAGAACAATAAAGGACATTAATCACCCTTTAATCCAACTGTAAATCACAAATGCAACAGTCTAACACCTCTTCTGTGGCTATAGCGTTTCCTTTTTCACTTGAATCTGAAGTTGAACACTGCGGACTTGTGAAAAGGTAGTTTAAGTTCACAATAACACGTATCTTGTACTTACTTATAGGAGCATGATGGCAAAAAATACCACATTATTTGACTCAATGTTTATGTTTTCTTATTAAAAATGTCTTTCAAACTTAATTTTATGGATAAAGAGATACATTTTTATTCTATTTAACAGAAAGCTTGAAGTCTAAAACTCCACGCACCTTCACTAGAATCAATTAGATGATTTCAGCCCTGGAAATGCCAATTACTGAACTGAAGGTAAAAGGTAGCTGTAGCTGTAGCTGAAAACGACCACTACATGACATCACAAGGTGGAACTATTATTAGTACTATGAGCATTTGGATATATAGGATGCAGTAGCACTTTTTGTACGAGTTAAATGCTTTACATCTGTAAATGTAGATGGTGCAGAGGTGGAGGAATCTGTATAAAGACATAGAGATACTGTTACTTCAAAATGTAATTTAAATCACTGCCTGTAGTAGAACTGGTCTGGTTCCTCTTATTAAGGAAACAAAGCTACTACTAATATTACTTATACTACGGCAGTTGGCAATTTATAAGTTCCGTTTTTGTGGACAAGACTGAAATAAGAGATACTGAAATAGGGCTGGGTGTCATGACAAAACAACCCTTTGGCATCTGCTAACTTAACTTAACACTAAAGGTTTATTAATTACAAAACTACTAACTATTCTAGTACTACTTCTACTACTAAGATGACTCCAATAAGTACTACTGCTATTACTTATACTACTGCAAGTTCATATAACATTTTGTGGACAACATTGAAATAAGTGACACTGAAATACAGCTTTCATTATAAACAACTTTACACTAAAAGTTTATTAACTACGATACTGCTAACTGTTCTACCAATCAATCAATCAATCAATCAAACAATATTTATAAGGCGCTTTTCATAAAAAATTGTAGCACAAAGCGCCTTACAGTGGTTAAGGATTAGAAGATTGACCTTTATTGATCTCGCACAGGAGAAGTTGTTTCTATATTATATACCAATAAGATGACTCCAGTACTAGTACTTCTTAATGTGTTCAGTAATATTTAAGCATACACATAACTGTTACTTCATGTAGTAGTACTGTTGTCATTCCTCTTATTAGGGAAACAAAGCTACTACTAATATTACTTATGCTACTGCAGTTGGTAATATACATTTTTTCCTTTCATTTTTATGGGCAAGGTTGAAATAAGAGACACTGAAATAGAGCTGGGTGACATGACAAAACAAGCTTTCCTATTTTACAACAATTTTACACTAAAAGGTATTATGTACTAGGTATTAACTGCTACTAACGACTACTACTAAGGGTGTATTCACACCTGCCTTGTTAATTTATTCCTTTGATTCTGACCTTTTGGGCTGGTGTAAATAAAAACCAAAGACCGATCAAAAAGCTGGGTCTCGGCACGTAGGGTGACCATTCGTCCGGATTTCGTCCGGACAGTCTGGTTTTAGAGCTGTCTGTCCGGCCGTCTGTCACGTGTCCTAGTTTTTTACATTTTGTCCTCCTTTCGGACCCTCGTCGGCCACAGTTGCATAAATCGTCATAAATCCCCACCCATTATTTACACTTGCTACTCTACTTGCGATGTTCGCCGTTTCCCAATTCAGCGAGTGCACGGTTCGGAGTGTGGTTTCAGTCTGCAGTCGAGGCGGTGCATACTCGCAGAGCCCTGAGTGCAGTCCGGGGATCACATGGGCGTCTGCGAAATGGAACAAGTCCCGCCTCAGCTCAATGAGCCGGGTGGTCTGCTCCTTGTTCCAAAAATATGACAAAAATATGATTCTATTGCGACTAGTAATACTTGGAATTGGGACATGGCCAATGTTCCCCCTAATTTTTAATGTGTCTGAGCAAACACACTACCTCCCTGAGCGCTCCTTGGATCCCTGTGCGCGACATCCGAAATGCCCCCCCCTCGCGCGGTTTGCACTTTGCAGATATAAAAAAATGACCCCACGGCTGAATAAAAAGCGGTGATCCACTAAAAGCTCTTTCATCCCTGATTTACAGTGTGCTGCATAGGTTTTCTTGTGCGCTGAGAATGTGCGAGCAGTGTGCAATTGTGCAGGCGCGCAGCTTAGAGTAAACGTTGGACATGGCTACACTGTAGAATATCCAGCATTACAACAGCCCCCCGAGGGAAAAAAACCAAAAAAAAAAACAAGATGTCCTCACTTTAGGGCCTTTGTCCTCCTTTTTGGACACAAAAAGGCCGGTGGTCACCCTATCGGCACGGTACCATTCGAACCCTGGTGCGGTTTGTTTGAGGTGAGAATGCAGACCGGACTCGATCCGACGAAGTTGGCTTTTTGTACTTAACAAGCTCCCGTCGTATGTCGAGCATTATGGGAAACCGAGGCTTACCAAACACCAGAGAATCCACAGAGTGCGACTGTTCAGCGAGGAGGATAGGCTACATTTTGCGTGAAAAGCATGAAGAGTCACAACTTGATGTGCGCACATGAACGCTGTCCTCCGTAGCCGTCTTGCCCTGTGTCTTCATCTTATGGAAATTGATTGTAAAATAGTGTAAACCTCACGATGCTGCTCAAACATTTGTGCGAACTGTAAAAACTGTGCAAACCATATCGCTATGACGACATTGAAAACAACACGCAACGCCATGATTCTCCTCCTTCACGTGATTGGACACGGCGTTTTGACACGGCTCATTTCTGTCCAATGGCTGAACGACGTCAGCACACATGGTTTTGTTTACAGATGTTGGTCCACTTACAAAAAAGTGCAGTGTGAGTGCAAACCGCACCAAAAAAATAAAATAAAATTGGTCCAGCCCAAAGCACGTGAACTATCGGACTTTCCTGGTGTGAATACGCCCTAAGATGGCTCCAATACTGATACTATACTAGTACTGATACTGTACTATATTATCTGCAGTACGAAATTCATTTGAGCAGTTTATTGTTTACTTTTTTCCCTTGTATTTTTATTGCATGCCATTAGTACTTCTCGACCATCTTAGCGAGTCAACGGGCATTGCTGACCTTGTGTTGATCTTGGAAATGACAAATAAACAATCTTGCATATTGAATCTTGAATAGCTACTACTGCTATTACTTATACAACTGCAATTGGTAATATATAAGTTTATATAATATTTTGTGGGCAAGGTTGAAATAAGACACACTGAAATAGGGCTGGGTGATACGACAAAACAAGTTTTCATCATTGACAACAACTTTAGACTAAAGGTTTATTAACTACGATACTGCTAAGATGACTCCAGTACTAGTACTTCTTATTATGTTCAGTAATATTTAAGTATACACATAACTGTTACTTCATGTAGTAGTACTGTTGTCATTCCTCTTATTAGGGAAACAAAGCTACTACTATTATTACTTATAATACTGCAGTTGGTAATATACAAGTTTCATTTTTGTGGCCAAGGTTGAAATAAGCGACACTGAAATACGGCTGGGTGACAACAACTTTACACTAAAAGGTATCAACTACGATACTACTAACTATTCTACTACTAAGATGACTCCAATAACTACTACTGCTATTACTTATACTACTGCAATTGGTAATACATAAGTTTGTAGAACAATTTTGTGGACAAGGTTGAAATAAGAGACACTGAAATAGGGCTGCGTGACACGACAAAACAAGTTTTCATCATTGACAACAGCTTTACACAAGGTAAGTATTAACTACAATACTGCTAAGTATTCTAGTACTAAGATGACTCCTTGTACTACTACTTCTACTCCAGGTGTTCTGTAATATTTAATTCAAAAGTAACGCATATAACTGTTACTTCAAAACCTAATTTATACAACTGCATGTGGTACTACTGATCTTGTTCCTCTTATTAGAGAAACGAAACTTCTACTACTACTACTTATACTACTGCAAGTGGTAGTATATTACCACTTTTTGTTTAGTTTATATAATTTTGAGGATAAGGTTGAAATAAGACACACTGAAATACGGCTGGGTGACACGACAAAACAAGCTTTCATAATTTACAACAACTTTACACTAAAAGGTATTAACAACGATACTACTAAGATGACTCCAATAACTACTACTGCTATTGGTAATATATACGTTTATATAATATTTAGTGGACAAGACTGAAATAAGAGATCCTGAAATAGGGCTGGGTGACAGGACAAAACAAGTTTTCATCATTGACAACAGCTTTACACAAAGTAAGTATTATACGGAAGTCGACAGAGGTCATATTCATAAGCAATATTTTTCTTCCTTGTTATCCCGAGATAACGAGATAATTAATTTGAGATCTCGAGAAAACAAAACAGTTATTTCGAGATTTCGAGAAAACATCTGAAACGTCTCACCGCCATGTTGTGACAGGCTGACTTCGGGGCTATTTCTCATTCTGACTAGACGCGTTTTTGGTCATTAGAATGTCTGGAATAATAATCGATCAGCTGAAAAGGCAATATTTTGATCAGGGGTTGACACAGGGGGTGAATGCATTATGTCTTTTAATTCAGGATAATTTCAAGATTAGTCCGCAGCACCTCCGCAGAAGACTGGCCCGACTTTGTCTTTACCAACGGAGATACAGTTTTGTTTTCTTGAGATCACAGATTAACTGTGTTCTCAAGATCTTCAGTTAATTTTCGTAATAATCATTACGAACATGGCCTCTGTCGACTTCCGCAGTATTAAAGGAAAAGTAACGTTTTTTACAATCTGAGCCTTATTTCCGTAATAAAACAAGTTGTTTTACTCACCCATAGCACTTTGGTGTCATATGGAGCACTTCCAGAGATGTTTTAGATTAGCGATCTCCATAATGTGAGTTCTCGGGGCATATGTTTGCGGTCTCCAAATAACACAAACTTTAGCACTTTTCAAATCATATAAGCCTTAGCCTACGATTTCGTTTGGTCAAAAGTGGCCTGTAATCCGAGATTTAGCCATAGTTTCGAGTAGATGAGGAGGCCAGTGCGCATGTGCGGACTGTGCTCTCAGCTCCCGGGACCCAAACATGAAACGCAAAGCTGTAAACTATGGATAAATCTCGGATTACAGGCCACTTTTGACTCAAACAAAATCGTAGACTAAGGCACCGAGCTTCTATGATTTGAAAAGTGCTAAAGTTTGTGTTATTTGTTGCCCGCACGGGGCATATTACATGCTTGGGGAATATATTATATACCCCGAGCTATGGCTAGAAGTTGCGCTAGGCTAACGCTAATCTAAAACATCTCCGGAAATGCTCCATATGACACCAAAGTGCTATGGGTGAGTAAAACAACTTGTTTTATTACGGAAATAAGGCTCAGATTGTAAAAAACGTTACTTTTCCTTTAACTACAATACTGCTATAACTATTCTAGTACTAAGATGACTCCTTGTACTACTACTTCTACTCCATGTGTTCTGTAATATTTAATTCAAAAGTAACACACATAACTGTTACTTCAAAACGTCATTTATACAACTGCAGAGAAACAAAACTTCTACTAATAATATATTACCAACTACCAGTTTATATAACTTTTTATGGACAAGGTTGAAATAAAAGACGCTGAAGCAGAGTTGAATGATGTGACAAAATACGCTTTCATAATTGACAACAGCCTTAAACGTATTAACTACAATACTACTCACTATTCTACAGGTAATACGACTCCTAGTACTACTACTTCTACTCTATGTGTTCTGTAATATTTAATTCAGAAAGTATACACTTAAACATGTACTGATACAGCTAACTAAGATTAAACAGGAAATACTCAAATCATGCGTGTGTAGGAACAATAAGAGGATGTGAGAATGAGTCATTTTGCTCAATCTGAGAAAATAGTCATTACAGCCAAAATGTAAGTGAGGAGCTATTTTCAATTCAAATTTCATCATATTTCAGTGTAATGGCAACATGAGAAGATCACACTGGTTATTTTTTGCACCTAAAAATGCAAGCAAGTATGTCCTCCTGGGACCCGAAGAAAAAAAGTGTATTTCAATGTTTTTGTGTGATTTTCTATTGGATATGGAGGTAAATGAACACCTTAGCATTTACATTTTGTTCATTTTATTTTTATTCGTAATGTAACATGCCCTCTGTAATGGACTGTAATAGTGTTAAATCCAAGTTAAAAACCTAACAAAAACTTTTTCTTTTTTTTTTATGAAAAACATCTCTGACAAGCTTCTACAGCTTCTTCTTCTTTCTTTTTTTTCATAGTGCAGCCACAAACTAGAGTCCATCTCAAAACACTTAAAAGATTGACTGGTTAACTCAATGTCCACTATAAAGGACACAATAAATGAGCCGGGTCTCAGGAGGATATAGTTAAAGGTCCCATGGCATGACATTTTCACTTTCTGAGGTTTTTGAACGTTTTTGAACGAAAGTCCTTTATCTGAGCCTCTGGACCTTTGAACAGCAGTGGTTTAATTTTATTTTCTGTGGAAATGTGTTTATTTTTCAATGGAACGCTTCAAATCTCTCCCCCCGTGCAAAAACACAGAAATGGATCAGCTGAGGGGTCAGAGCGAGAGCGGAGAGTTTGGCCACGCCCCCACCCTCTACTATTGGCCAGCTCTTTTCTCCTCATTTGCATTCAAGCAACAATGCACAGAATAAAATGTTTGAGAGTGACATTTATGACTCTTTCTCAGCTTATCTCTGTTTCTCATGCACTGAGTGTTGATTTTGAAGAAGGATTCATTTACAGTATTAGGGAACCATTAAGGAGCCATATAAAAGCATCAAGAAGTACCATGTCATGGGATCTTTAAGAATATTTAACTTGTATATAAGTAGATAGATACGTTTAAATCAGGGGTGTCAAACATGCAGCCCGAGGGCCAAATCCGGCCCTCCTTTGATCTGGCCCTCGGCTGATTTTCTATTAAAGTATTTTAAATATATTTTAATTTTCTATTAAAATATTGGGAATTTTCTGTGCAGTTTAGCATAGCAGCGTGATGTGAAATGAAGACTCGCCTCTTTCCAAACGCTCTTAAAGGACCATCGTTTTGACTGTTGACCGTGACACCCTCATCAGCAAAATGTCAAAAATGAGAAAATGAGTGCAGGATTTTCCAAGAAAAATTGACTAATTCCTATTTGTTCACAGAGGTGAATGGGAAACCTGTATGCTTGTGTTGAAATTGCATGTTTCTTAAAGTTTCAGGTTGTTCATAATATAATAATATTTTGTAAAAGAGTTAATCTAATAAAAAGACTTCTGTAATAGATCAGCGTTTCTCTGCACAAATATTTTGACTTATTGATATTTTTGGGGTATATATCCCATGAGTTTTCTGATCCGGCCCCTTTGGGATCAAAGTAGGTTGGATACGGCCCCCGGACCAAAATGAGTTTGACACCCCTGGTTTAAATGAACTTTCCAGGCACTGGTTACACAGTGCACCCAGACTGGGCCTATGTTGCTCTATTTTCTGATCTATGTTATAATGTTGTTTCCCCTTCACACAATTACCAATCTCTACAGAACTAAAGGTAAAAGGAGCTGTTAACTTGAAAACTACTGCTTCTTGACATCACAAGGAGGAACTAAACATTTTCAGCTCTGGAGATGTCGGCAGGCTAATACTAAAGGATTATTCAAACATGTGAGAATGAAACAAAACACAACTCCAGGTGTGTTTCTAAGGAGGTAACAACAAGCGCACAACAATCCATTCTGTGTAATATCGGAGCATTAAACAAAATCTAAATAAAGTGACAGTAGTAGAAGTTGACTGGAACAGTGTGAGGATGTGATACTGTGGCTCATTTTACTACATCTAAACCCTCAAAACGAATGGAAACTGTTTTTGGTGTGAGCTCATCTCTAAAAACGTCAAGTGAAGTGGGCCCAAGCACAGCACTGAGTCATGTTACTCTGTCCCAACAGCAGCAGCAGGAGGAGGAGGAGTAGCAGTAGTAGTAGTAGTAGTAGTAGTAGTAGTAGCAGTAGCAGTAGTAGTAGTAGTAGTAGTAGTAGTAGTAGTAGTAGTAGTAGTAGCAGTAGTAGCAGCAATAGCAGTAGTAGTAGTAGTAGTAGTAGTAGTAGCAGTAGTATGTTGTATTAGTAGCAGTAGTAGTAGTAGAAGGAGCAGCAGCAGTAGTAGTAGTAATAGCAGCAGTAGCTGTAGTAGTAGTAGTAGTAGTAAAATTCTTGCTGTCTGAGTAGGGTGACCACCGGCATGAAACAGGAAAGAGGACACTTGTGTCCAAAAAGGAGGACAAAGGCCCTAAAGTGAGGACATCTTTTTTTTTTTGCTGTTGTAATGCTGGATATTCTACAGTGTAGCCATGTCCAACGTTTACTCTAAGCTGCGCACTGCTCGCACATTCTCAGCACACAAGAAAACCTATGCAGCGCACTGTAAATCAGGGATGAAAGAGCTTTTAGCAGATCTCCGATTTTTATTCAGCCGCGGGGTCATTTTTTAAATATCTGCAATGTGCGAGCTGTGCGGGATCCAAGGAGCGCTCAGGGAGTTAGAGTGTTTGCTCAGACACATTAAAAATTAGGGGGAACATTGGCCATGTACCAATTCCAAGTATTACTAGTCGCAATAGAATCATATTTTTGTCTTTAGGGAACAAGGAGCAGACCACCCGGCTCATTGAGCTGAGGTGGGACTTGTTCCATTTTGCAGACGCCCATGTGATCCCCGGACTGCACTCAGGGCTCAGCGAGTATGCACCGTCTCTACTGCAGACTGAAACCACACTCCGAACCGTGCACTCGCTGAATTGGGAAACGGCGAACATCGCAGAGTAGCAAGTGTAAATAATGGGTGGGTATCAATGTTCCCCCTAATTTTTAATGTGTCTGAGCAAACACACTAACTCCCTGAGCGCTCCTTGGACCCCTGTGAGCGACATCCGACATGCACACTGTGGCCACACCAGTATCACAC
Organism: Paratrypauchen microcephalus; assembly: GCA_036785185.1. NCBI lineage: Eukaryota > Metazoa > Chordata > Actinopteri > Gobiiformes > Gobiidae > Paratrypauchen > Paratrypauchen microcephalus. The sequence goes on from JAVJIX010000073.1 coordinate 2,742,816, forward strand.
CTGAGATCATCATAAGTTACAGCTTATTCATCAAATTACTGCAGTTATTTGCGTTAGATTACTTTTAATTTAACAGATTTTTTGCTCCACTTAGAATGACAAAGAGAAAAATCTGTTCATGAGCTTTATGTATGTTGCATGTTGCATTGAAAAATAATCTCAAATAATTAAAATAACTTCAAATAAAAAACTGTGGGCTACGGCCCATAAATGAGCAGTGTATAAATCTGTAAAATTACATTAAGAGATTTTTTTAGCTTGATAAATATAGCCTGCATATAGCTGCAGATTTTTTTTATGGATTGTAGGACCTATAGGCCATAAGATGGGTCATCTTTCCCAAAATAATGATCACCAAAATAAGTATAAATTATTATCACTTTATATCTTGTTTTTTAATTATTAGCCTATTTCAGTAATTTTGCATGAGTGACAGCGCTCTGTGGTATAACGCTCTGGGGAGAGGATTCACACTTTGAGAAAGTCACATCTTTTTGGCTTACAAAAAAACTATGAAAACAAAGTAAACAGGGGAAGATTACATTATGGCTCTACCTGTCTCCTCTTCCTGTGTTCTTCCCTCCATGATCTGCCGCTCTGACAGCGGAGATGTGACGCTACAACTACTGAAGGAAGCTAGAGAAACGCGGTCGAAATGTGTTTGTAGTTGGCTTCTCCCTGACGCGTGTCACATTCACATGTGCATCTATCAGATTGGCCGTTCCGTGCGTCTAACCAGCGCTTTGTTTATCAGTTGAGGTTAGATTTTATTTTATGCGCTGCTCGCACGCACCTAGAGGGAGCTCTGGTTAGCATTAGCGTATCTTAACTCCACTGCACTGTTATTACTGTTATAGCGTGTATGGGCAGAGTACGTACACAAGTACTGTCAATGCCATGATTGGCTGCGTAGCGTAAGTGAATCGTACCATATGATTGGCTGGGCACCTGTCACTCACTGAGTTACACAGCAAAATGATACAGAAAAAAATATAGATCTAATTCATTTACAGTGCGCTGCACAGGTTTTCTTGTGCGCTGAGAATGAGCGAGCAGTGCGCAATTGTGCAGGCGCGCAGCTTAGAGGGAACACTGGTGGGTATTTATGACGATTTATGTAACGGTGGCCGATGAGGGTCCGAAAGGAGGACAAAACGTAAAAAAGGAGGACACGTGACAGACGGCCGGACACAGCTCTAAAACCGGACTGTCTGGACGAAATCCGGACGAATGGTCACCCTATGTCTGAGCCATGGCAGTTTTACACACCTACAGTGAGTAGTAGTTGTTGTAATCATAATTGTAGTAGTAGTAGTAGTAGTAGTAGTATATGCAGTAGTAGCAGTAGCAGTAGTAGTTGTTGTAGTTGTTGTTGTAGTAGTAGTAGGAGTAGGAGGAGGAGAAGGAGGAGGAGAAGGAGGAGGAGTTATAGTAGTAGTATTAATAGTAGTAATAAAATTCCCGCTGTCTGAGTCATGGCAGTTTTGCACATTTACAGTGAGAGTAGTTGTAATTATAATAGTAGCAGTAGTATAAGCAATAGTAGTAGTAGTTGTTGTAGTAGAAGTAGTAGTAGTAGCAACAGTAGCAGTAATAATAGTAGTCGTAAAATCCCCGCTGTCTGAATCATAACAGTTGTACTACATTTGTTCCAGTGAGTATTACAGGGACACTGCCCCAGAGACAGGGGCTGGACCAGAGCCTCTGCCGTGCTGTGTGACGCTAATGTAGGTGAGTGGTTCAACCGGGAAACACGGCAAAGCAAGCAGAAATGTCTAAATACATTCAAATATAAACAAATAAATAGAATAATAAGTAAGTAGTATGTTTAGGCTGTACTATGGATAATTACAGCAATCAAAATATTAATTTAGGTCATAGATTGTACAAAGAAACGAACTAAGGGTGTGTAATGTCACCTATAGGGTTCAGCTCCAATCAAATGAAGCTCACAAGGCTAGCAGTTAACAAATTTAGTTAGATACGTATTATATGAATTTATTTACAGACAAAACAGTGAAAAGAACACCAGGATCATGTAGAGCGGGTATACACAAACATTTTAAAGGAGAATTAACATTTTTTTACAATCTGAGCCTTATTTCGGTAATAAAACAAGTTGTTTTACTCACCCATAGCACTTTGGTGTCATATGGAGCACTTCCGGAGATGTTTTAGATTAGCGATAGCCGTAACGTGAGTTCTCGGGCACATGTTTGCGGTCTCCAAATAACAAAAACTTTAGCACTTTTCAAATCATAGAAGCTCAATGTCTTAGTCTACACTTTCGTTTGAGTCAAAAGTGGCCTGTAATCCGAGATTTATCCATAATTTCGAGTAGATGAGGAGGCCAGTGCGCATGTGCGGAGTCACAGCTTATTTCGCTCTCAGCTCTCGGGACCCAAACATGAAACGCAAAGCTGTAAATTATGGATAAATCTCGGATTACAGGCCACTTTTGACTCAAACGAAAGTGTAGACTAAGACATTGAGCTTCTATGATTTGAAAAGTGCTAAAGTTTGTGTTATTTGGAGACCGCAAATATATGCCCCGAGAACTCACATTACAGATATCGCTAATCTAAAACATCTCCGGAAGTGCTCCAAATGACACCAAAGTGCTATGGGTGAGTAAAACAACTTGTTTTATTACCGAAATAAGGCTCAGATTGTAAACAAACGTTAATTCTTCTTTAAGCCCAAAATGAGTAGCAGCTGTTACAGAGAGGGGTGACAGATTTTCAGTGTAAAGTCAATTGGAGCCAGAGTTGATGGAGTAGGAAGAGCGCCCATGCTTACTTCCTATTCGGAACACAGCAGATAGCGTGTTAGCTATGTCCATTTAGATATACAGTCTATGGAAATACATTTAGTCTATACCAGGGGTGCTCAACCTTTTTTTAACCGAGATCTACTTTTGAGGTTGATGGTGTGCCGAGATCTACCAAGAGGGAGGGTCTGGGTCTGGGTCTAGTCCATTTTAGAATGACCTGTTAACCCTCCGGTCGTGTTCGCCTCCAGCCCCCTACTTTAGTGTTCCCGGTCAAAATTGACCGGTCTGTTTTAACTGCTCTTAAATTAGCACAAAAACATTTTTTTTCAACACCAATTTTTTTATTAAACATTCTTTAGTTGAGAACAATGTTTCAAAGTAGTGTCTAACAACAATTTATAGAAGTAAACATTAAATAACATCAGTTAAAATACAATTGGGCACTGAAAATGAACTACAAAATGAACATATAATACAAAAAATAAATGGAAAACCAAACACCAAACTCAACAGGGTGTGTGTGTGTGTGTGTGCGTGTGTGTGTGTGTGTGTGTGTGTGTGTCTGTGTGTGTGTGTGTGTGTGTGTGTGTGTGTGCGTGTGCGTGTATTCATGCACATGAGTGGCATGTGACAGAGTGAGCCTTGCAAACATAAGCATGACATTTGCAGCATGTCAGGCTCGTTTTGATGTCTCTAGGGGCACAGAGGCCACAACGCTTCCTTTTCTGCCCATGTCCTTGTTGGGGGAGAGCAGCCAGGGCAGCGGCTGGGGCTGGAGCTTGCATGCTCCTAACCAGACTGGCGGAGGCTGGTGTGCGGGGAGTGTGCTGGGGTCGCTGTATAAGAGGAGTCACCAAAGCTTTCCCCAGCTCTGCGAGGAAAAGTCTCCTCTTGAAACTTTTCCCCTGATTCCAGGTTGGGTCGATTGCTGTCCACACCACATACGCGTTGAAAGCTGACACATCCAGGATGTTGTGGAACAGTGCCACAGGCCAGCGAGCCGTCATCCGCTTACAGGTGTATGTACCAGTAATCTTCAGTAAAGGAACAATAAATAATAAGAGATAAGGAACAATATTCAATCTGTCGTACACAAAATGCTATGATTCACCTAGATAAAAATAAAATAAAATGAATGATGAGACTTTACATTACCTTATCAAGGCAGTCAGCGCCTCCCTTGTTCTTGTTGTAGTCCTGGATCATCAGGGGCTTCCTGTCCTCTGTGGTGCTGACAGCGGCGTCTTTGTGTACTGTGCTCATCAGGATGACATTTCTGTTCTTCTTGGGAACGTATGACACAAGTGTGAGTGTCAGTGAATGCAAATTGTGATGAGAGTGCCTGTCTTCCTCTGGTCGATACCAGCGCAGGGGGAAGTTCAGGCTTGTTCTTCCGCACTGTCCCTACCATGGTGAGCTTTCTTTTCAGTAGCTCCTGACCAAGAGCATGTGATGTGAAGAAGTTGTCACATGTGATATTATGCCCTTGGAGACCAGTTGTCATGTCCAGCACAACACGCATACCCTGGTGTGTGTGTGTGTGTGTGTGTGTGTGTGTGTGTGTGTGTGTGTGTGAGAGTGAGTGCTGGGGCAGTGTGTAAGGGGATGTTTTCTGTATGTTGAATGAATTTACTCTGGATACCCATTCATTTCCTATGGCGGTCAGTTTTGACCGGGAACACCACAGGTGTAACAAGGTTGATTAAAACACTCAAAATTGAATGAAACAGGTGATCATCACTTTTATATGTTCAAGTCCACAGTGTGGAGGATATCATAAGGTCTTGAGGTAATCAGATGAAAAACATAATATTTATGAGTATTATAAGTTGTAAAACGGTCAGATTTGACCCGAACACGACAGGAGGGTTAAACATGGCAAATAGGGCTTTTGGAGTGAGATTATTTTTGAATTAAAAAAAAAATCAGATTTGGGTCACTTCAGGCTGCAGTGTGAACGTAGCCCAAGATATGTGGTCCTAAATCCGATACATATCCGATCTTTTGGCATGCGACTTCAGTCTGAACGGCCAGGTCGCGTTCATCCGACCTGGGCGTGTTTCCTCCAGCGAGAGTGGTACAAGAAGGCTCTCACAAATGTACACAAACGTTCTTCTCGACATGCGAAAATGGTATATGAACTCCGTATCAGTGAAGTGGCGAAGCACGTAGCAATCCCACCACTCTTGGCTGCGACTCCGCACCAACACGTTCATTTCTACGGACGTTGCTGCCACTGCCCCACAAAACGCCGTGGCCAAAAACCTTGTCCTTCTCCTTCTCCGTCTCCTCCTTAAAACAAATAAGATGCACATGTTTTGGCTCTGGTATGACAGCAACTTTAGGCGCATGATGTCGTGTCCTCCAAGGCGCATGCGGGACACTTTTGGGGCGTTTAAAGTTCACACTGGAGATCACATACAAGTTGCATTTAATTGGAAATGTGAACAACCTCGCCAAAAAATGGGTTTTCACAAAAAAATCGGAATTGAGCATTAAGCCCTGCAGTCTGAATGCATCCATATGTGATCGAGTGACACTCTGCCTGCGGCCGACTGGTTGGGCACCCCTGATCTATACCATGGGCAGTTAATTAAATTATTAATTTAGGTTTTGTCCACCACATTTTGAATTTGGATTCACCTAAAAATTTCAAAAACAAATTTCAAAATAGCAAAAGTAAAAACACCAGGATCATGTAGAGCAGGTTAATACAAACATTTTAAAGGAGAATTAACGTTTTTTACTATTTGAGCCTTATTTCGGTAATAAAACAAGTTGTTTTACTCACCCATAGCACTTTGGTGTCATATGGAGCACTTCCAGAGATGTTTTAGATTTGCGGTTAGCCTAGCGCGACTTCTAGCCATAGGTCTTGGCATATAATATATTCCCCGAGCATGTAATATGCCCCGTGCGGTCTCCAAATAACACAAACTTTAGCACTTTTCAAATCATAGAAGCTCGATGTCTTAGTCTACGATTTCGTTTGAATCAAAAGTGGCCTGTAATCCGAGATTTATCCATAGTTTACAGCTTTGCGTTTCATGTTTGGGTCCCAGAAGCTGAGAGCACACTCCGCACATGCGCACCGACATCCTCATCTACTCGAAACTATGGCTAAATCTCGGATTACAGGCCACTTTTGACCAAACGTAATCGTAGATTAAGACATCGAGCTTCTATGATTTGAAAAGTGCTAAAGTTTGTGTTATTTGGAGACCGCAAACATTTGCCCCAAGAACTCACATTATGGAGATCGCAAATCTAAAACATCTCCGTAAATGCTCCATATGACACCAAAGTGCTATGGGTGAGTAAAACAACTTGTTTTATTACCGAAATAAGGCTCAGATTGGTCCTTTAAGACCAAAATTAGTGGCCTGACAGCAGCTGTGAGAGGGGTGACAATTTCAGTGTAAAGTCAATTGGAGCCAGAGCTGATGGAGCTGGAAGTGTGCCCATACTCACTTCCTATTTGGAACACAGCAGCTAGTGGCTTAGCTACTGTACGTCCATTGAGATATACAGTCTATGGAGGTACGTTTAGTCTTTCCTATGGGCAGTTATTTAAATTATTAATTTAGGTTTGACTACAAAGGTCTTTGTTTAAATCAGCAGTAACATTCACTACGAATTATGAAATAAAGAAATTATGTCAAATGTTATTTATCATTTCACCACTACTTTCTGGTATAGTTTTGTTAATACATTTGTCCACCACATTTTGAATTTAGATTCACCTAAAAATGTCAAAAGAAAAAAAATTCAAAATAGCAAAAATAAAAACACCAGGATCATGTAGAGTGGGTTAATACAAACATTTTGAGACCAAAATGAGGAAGCTCACAGTCGCAGCTACAGAGATTTTTTTTTTTTTTTTCATAAAAAATGAATTGGAGCCAGAGACTATGGAGCTGGAAGCGTGCCCACACTCACTTCTTATTTTGGTCCATTTATATATATACAGTACAGTCTATGGTTGAGGTTCAAGTGTTGCACAAAAATATACAAAATGATCAGAATGAAGCATAAAAAAGTGTGTTTGGGCCTTACCGGTGCCAGGCCGTCCCATGATGATCTGCTTGCGTGGGGCGGGGTGGGGGGACTCGGCGGGCAGGATGAGGGGGAGCAGGGCGGTGGGCGTGGGGTGACAGGCCACAGGCTGAGGCAGGGACCCCGAAGAGTCCTGATGCCCTCCCTCGGGTTTCCTCTCCCTCTCTCTGCCCCCCGACCCAGAGGAGCACAGCACAGAGCCGGACGAGGTGGTTGCAGCGCTGGACAAGGCAGTGGAGCCCCCTGTGGCCGGAGTCAAGGACTGCAGGACAGAGGGACAGTTAGATAAATGAATAGTATTATGAATAATATTATGTATTATTTTAACATTAGTACACTGTATTCATGACATTTTATTGTATTGCACAGTTACTTGTTTTAATGTATATTGATTAGGGCTGTCAGTTTAACACGTTAATTAGATTAATTCATTACACTGCAAATTAACGTGTTTAATTATGAGCGGCAATTCAATGCATGCACATTTTAAATTTGGCGTGCAGCGAGCAAATCGCTGCCAGGGCCTTTGAACAGCAAGTTTATTTATAAAAAGAATGAAAACGAGATGATCAACAAGAATGTAGTGATTTGTAACTATTGTCAAAAAGAACTTTCTGATCACCGAAGCTGCTCCAGCCTGACGGATCATTTGAACGATTAACATGTCCGGACAAGTTCCATTGTTACTGGTGATCAACAATCCACCAAACCACGATCGCAAAATTTGGGAAACGAATGAGCAAAGCGACCATAGAAAAACTGACAAACTCAATCACAAAGTGGGTTTGTTCCTTCGTTCATTCGCTCGCTCACAATCTCCCTCTTTCTCTCTCACAAGATTAAAATGCAATTAATTAGATTAATTAATTACAAATCCTGTAATTAATTAGAGGATTATTTTTTTTATTGCCTGACAGCACTAATATTGATACTTTGCAGTGACATCATGTTGGGAAAAGTTTAGGCGTTACCATGGAGACGCAATGCACACATAAGCAAACGCAGCCAAAAAAAGTTTTTAGATTGTCTGGAAGCTCAAACAAAAGTACTGTCATTTTATGTGTCAGTTGTTGTTCAAACCAAGTCAGCTATTTTTGGTCAGATTGTGTCAAAATAAAGACTGGATTAAATTTAATAAAGCTTCAGACGGAGCAGAGCCTACAGTTAGCTACACACCCCGAGGAAATGTGTCAATATTCAACTTCCTGTTACATGCAACATTTAAGGAAATTTCCCTATTCAAAATGTTTAATATTTTCTATATTTTAAAATTGTTAATATAATGTTTTATTTTGCTTTTTTTTTTCTTAATTGTGTATTTATTGTGGGGTAATTTTCTATTTTTGTTTTGAATATTTTTATTAAATATGTATTTTGGTGCCATGGAAAGATTCCTGCAGTGACATTAACAAAAGTTGATGGTGTAATAAATTATAATAACTTCCCCCACAATGATTTACCTCCCTGTAAATTGATCAGGCATGTATTTCTTATGGGACACCTGTCATTGCATTTCACAGCCATGTTAACATAGAAAATGTGGTGTCCTATGTCGGCGCAGCCTGGGTGGGATTCAGACTGAACCGTGTGCCCTCTGTCATCACCAATCACTGTCTCTGTGGCTACTTTACCCTCCACTGCCATCATCGCTAAACTCTATACTGTACAATTCCCTCTGTACAGTCCTACAATTTCAGTTTCAGTTAAAGGGCCCATTTTACGCCGTTTTCTGATCTGTTATAATATTGTTTTCTCATCAAAAACATACCTGGAGTTGTGTTTTGTTTCATTCACACATGTATTTATGTTTAAACACGTGCCCTGTCTATTCTATTTTTAGGATCTGCCTCTACTTCAGATTTCAGTCAATTTCATTGATTTCTGATCTGCTCTCTTGCCCTACCCTTCCCTTTGTCGCCAAAGAAAAAAACATCGCATGTTACCTGTACAACTGTTTTTCTGTCATTACATGTTGTAAATAATTGTCATTGATTGTAATTGCATCTTTTCCACTCTGTATCTCCGAGTCGGCGGCGCGCGCATGTGCAGCAGCCCCTCCCCTAGCCGCTCTACCACCGTCTTGCCTGGCTAGCAGGGAAACGAAATTTCGAATTACTCTATGTACATGTACATATGGTTTTTAAATAATAAAGTTAACTATGACTATGACTATGACTATGTTTAACACACAAATGCTGCATACTTAGGCTGAGTTCTTCTCTCAAACAGAAAACACTTTTCCACCTTGTCATGTCATGTAGTAATACAAGAAGTACCCCAGTTTTTAAACTCCATACACCTTCAGAAGAAACATCTGGATAACTTCTGTTGTAGTTCAAACTAAGGCTGAAGTGACCCAAATCCAATGTTTTCCCCCCTATGCGACCTGTATCTGATCTTCAATGACAGTCTGAATGACACAGATCCGATTTTTTCAAATGCGACCCAGGCCACTTGGATATGTGGTCCTAAAACCGATACATGTCCGATCTTTTGACACGTGACTTCAGTCTGAACGGCCAGGTCACGTTCATCCGACCTACACGTCATCAAGCGAGAGTGGTACAAGTAGGCGCTCACAAATGTACACAAACATTCTTCTCATCCTGCGAAAACTGTATATGAAGTCCATGTCAGTGAAGCGGCGAAGCACACAGCAATCCCGCCACTCTCAGCACCAACATGATCCTTTCTACGGACGCTGCTGCCACTGACCCACAAAAAACCTCGTCCTTCTCTTTCTCCGTCTCCTTTTTGAAAGAAATAAGCTGTACATGTTCTCGCTCTGGTACGACAGCAACTTTAGGCGACTTCCGTAAACACTGAGCACGATGGCTGCACGTGACGTTGTCGTGTCCTCCAAGGCGCGTGCTGGACACTTTTGAGGCGTTTAAAGTTCACACTGGAGCTCACATACAAGTCCCATTTAACTGGAAATGTGAAGGACCTCACAAAAAAGTCTTATTTCACACAAAAATCAGAATTGAGCTTTAAGCCCTGCAGTCTGAACTTGGCCTATGCCAGTTATTTGTGGTCATATTGTGTTAAAATAAAAATTAGATTCAAGTCTAATAAAGCTTCAGACAGAGCAGAGCATTAAAAGGTAGATGTTAACTTGAAAACTACCACGACATGGCATCACAAGGTGGAACAGAACATTTTGACCTTTGGAGATGTAGACAAACTAATAAACAAGGATTACTCAAACATGTGTGAATTAGGGTTGGGCGGTAATACGGTAATACGGTATACTGCGGTATCTAAAAATAGCAACAGTATCAGATTCATTACCGTCATTAAAAAAAAAATCTTGCCCTAATATAATATTAACTATAATTAATTTAATGCCTAAATAAAGAGTGTTTGTCCAGCACTTATGTATGTGTGGTTGTGTTTGTTAATTTAATACTATTACAGTTTAAAACTAATATTACTATCGGAGAGATGACGTTCAATGAAGTTCCTGGATGTTGCGTCGTCACGTGACATTACCGCTCATAAGGAGGAGGAGAAAAACAAGACAACATGGCAGGCCGCGCTGAGTTGGTCCCAAAGTAAAACACAACGTCTGCAATTTGGCAGCATTTCGGATTTCGTCCAAATGACAAGGGAGAGTGTGAGAAGTTTTCGGGTTTCTTATTTCAAACGCAACTTCCACACGAGGCTGTTATTCTGGGAGATGAAGACCCCCTTCTTTGGTGGAACGAGGGTTGCCCGAAAATACCTGTGCTCTCCATCGGAACGGGTCTTCAGCACCGCGGGCAAAGTTGTCAATCCACAACGTGCCTTACTCAAGCCGGAAAAAGTGAACATGCTGGTTTTGCATTCAATAGCTTAATATTTTTATTTTCAATAAGGAGTAGCTTTTTCTGACGGACGAAAACGGTCCGGGATGTTGTATAGTTGTACGTTTAATTTATTTGATTCATGTTAATAGATTTTTAAAATATACAAACGAGCAGTATTTTCCACTGCGTTCTCAGGACAGGGTTATATATGCACATTTTCGGTTATGTCTTGTTATTTATTGTTCAGATTTTCTTATTTGATAAGATCAAGTATTTTATTTATTTGATTGCTGTTGGTTTGTTAGCTTTAGCCCACAGACAATTTGTTATTTCGTCCCGTCGGTTGGCTGCTGTATTTGCACTTTAAACATTTGTTAATAAAAGTTACTAATTTTGTACATGTTTTGTTATGTTTTCAGTATCATTAGGCCTATGTAATGCTTGCTATTCTGTTTCTGAACGGTATAGGTGCAAGCTGCCATTTGGCGAGGCGACTCCACGGTAGTGCTATGAAGCGTTTTGTTTTTTTTTAGCCTTAGCAACGGTAATACCGTATACCCCGGGAAAATGTGGAGACGGTTTAACGGTATCAAAATTTGGATACCGCCCAACTCTAGTGTGAATGAAACAAAAACACAACCCCAGGTATGTTTTTGAGGAGGTAACAGCTTTATAACATGGTGGAAATCTCACAAGATTCAGTTTTGCATAATATAGGACCTTTAAGTTACAATGTAGTTTATTTTATTCTCACTGGATAAAAAACACAGATAGATTCTCTGTTCTTACTGTGAAACTGATATTTTATAATATGTTTTCTCAACTGTATTTTTTCTGCTGGACTGTAATTGCATGTCTGTAATGAAAATTATTTCCCCTTGGGGTTGAATAAAAGTAATTCTGATTCTGAAATATGACCTACTCCGAACACAAAATTCTCAGAAAATGGAGGCAAGACAAAGTTTTTTTTTAATAAAAAGTATTTTCTAAAATGACATCAAAACATCAAAACATGAGCAGACTGATGCTGTGTTCTCAAGCAAGACAATTCTTTGTCTACAGCATTGTCAATTCACTGGTTTCAGCTTCCTGTTTTGTGCAGCATTTTGAGGACTTTTTCTCATTCAGATAGATTCAAGATAATAGATTCAAGATATAATATTTAGTTTTAAATTGTTCATCACAGCAGTCATCATTATGCATCGTTCTGAAAATGAATATGCGAGTGACTGGAGATGGTTGGAGGGCCATACGCCTGTGGCTGAAGTAGTATCTTATCACCAATGAGTAAGGGATTATTGGATTAAATTATAAGGTGTCTTTGAGTGTGGAAAACACTTCTAAATTTGTTATATTATATGTACTGTACCAATGTTTTGAGTTTTTTCCATTGATGTGAGATGCACAATATAACAATACAAAAATAGAAAGAGAATCCTTCCTTGAACAGAAATTGAGGTCTCAGACATCATTAGTCTCCCATCTATAACTCTATCCTCAAACCTAAATCAAAACAAACAAAGAAAACAATAGGGCAGCAGGTCAGGTCCAGAGGTGTAAAAACACCCATTATGGCCCTGAATGGTTCTGCTAACAAGACCCCACACTCCACTCCCACTGCGTATTGAATAGGCCCACCTAACTAACAGAAACAAATAGGTGTAATAGTTTCATAGTCATTTCATTGTAGTTAGCTCCTCCCTGCAGACAATTTTACAGTGTCCACCAGCACTCTAGGCAGAAATGAAGCAGCTTGGATGAGCTGCGAAACGTATTTAACCAAAAAACTTTTGTCCAGTTGAATATTTGCCAATACAAAAAACAATACATGTATATGTAATATACATATATACATATGTAATATATGTAAGATGAATGAATGATGAATATGGATTTACCTAGAAAGGTCCTATATTACACAAAATAGACTCTTGTGAGCTTTAAGCCATGTGATAATGGTGTTACCTCCTCAAAAACACACCCGGTTGTGCTTTGTTTCATTCACACATGTTTGAGTAATCCTTTATATTTGTCTACATCTTCAAACCTCAAAATGCTCTGTTCCACCTTGTGATGTCATGTTCCTGTTAACAGAAAACTTTTGACCTTTTGTTCAGTAGAGATTGGCAATTCCAGAAATTATCCAAATGACTCTAGTGAAGGTGCATGGAGTTTAAAAACACACTGGAGCACTTCATGTATTCCCACATGACATCACAAGCTGGAACAGTGTTTTCTGTTTGAGGGAAGAACTTCTCTATCTCTGTCTAAATATGTAGGATTGGTGTGTTAAACATGTGTGAATGAAACAAAACACAACCCCAAGTATGTTTTGATTATAACCTAGATCATAAAATAGTGTAATATGGGCTCTTTTTAATCTCTCTTAATTAAAATAGTTTTGGTTTATAACTTACTGAGCTGGAGGTGACGAGGACCAGAGTAGACGTGTTCCTCAACAGGACGGTCCCATTCGGAGTTGCCCCGTTGATGGGCACTGGGGCCTGCAGTCCTGGGGGTCCGGTGTGTGGGGGCTGGCTCTGCTCTCTGGATCTGCTCCGCTCTCTTCTCCCCAGAGGTCCATCTGAGAACTTCGCCAGTGGAACATCTGGGTTGCGCACAATCACAGGGGAGTCTCTGAGTGGTACGATACGCCGCGGGGAGGGCTCCTGGGGCAGCGGAGAGGGGGGCGTGGGGGAGACCAGCATGGGTGGAGGGGTAGAAGCTGCGGAGGATGGTGGCCTGCTGGTAGCGCTTCGAGGCCTGGAAAAGGTTAGCAAAGAAGGGGTTGTTGGCTGACTTTGTGGGGACAGGACTCTGAAAGCTGGACTCAAAGTTGGGTCGCCCACTCCAGTCCCGCCAACTCCCATCAACTGATGATCGGATTTGTTTTGGTAATCCTGAATAGCCGGTAGAGGAGGGATAGGGTGTGAGTCCATTTTGCGTTTACTGGGGCTCATTGGGACTGTGAACGTGAGATTGGTCTGAAACGTTGGGACGATACCGGACAAGTGACGTTCGCGCTCAGCTCCTGGGGTACTGATTTTTGTCCCACTTAGTTGACGATGGCGGCGAGGGGTTAGCTGAGCGGGAGCTGAGATCGGGCTGAAGCTAGTTGGTCTGAATCCAAAAAGTGGAGAGGGGGAAGGAGAAGGTGTGGGTGAGAAGGGTGACTGGTTGGATATGGGGGAGTAAGATGGCGTTCCAGAGCGAGAACCTCCAAGACATACAAGCATGGTTGCAGCTTCACACTCATCAAAGTCAAATCGAGACAGGCGAGGACGCGAATCTGCCCCACGACTGCTGGTTTCACTGCTTCCTCGGGAAGTCTCATCCCAGTCGAACTCCGAACTGGCTCTGCCTCCACCTAGCCGGAGATCAGATGGAGTTAGTGTCCCGGTACTACTGGCTCCGCCTCTGTCCCGACCACCTCCGCTAGCTTCCATCTCCTTGGTCCTCATTGAAAGGTGTCTAGAGCAATAACCACGGCGTTGTGACTCTTTGGAGCAACCTTCTCTAGAGCACAGCCTCCTCCACTGCTTTCCGTTGAACTTTTTTCGAATTCCTGTTGGGGTGCAGACTACATCCCCTTTTTTATACTTCTGCTGTGCGGCGGTGAGCGGAGTCCGAGATCGTGAAGAAGACGAGGAGGTTGAGCCAGAACCTGACCCCCCCGCCGAAGATCCTGAGACTTTATCCATTCGGGACACCTGCACTGTGGAGGAGGAAATTGGGGGAAGAGGGGGCAGCTGGGGGGTGGTGATGACTGCCGTGCCTGGGTCTAGACCGAGCACAACGGGGGAGGGAGGGGGGTGCGTATTCAGGGCGATGTGCGTTGGTGGGACCCCGATTCCCCGCACCACTGACAATGGGTTGAGGTAGCCTGTTGGTGGTGGGTGTTTTGAAAGGATGTGGCGAGGATGCGGTTGAGAAAGTGTCATAGGTTTGGCCCCAGGTATGAGCGGCCCCATTGGGACCATGTTGAAAATGGAAACTTCCATGTCTTCTTCGGGAGTCAGTGGCATGTAGGGCAGCTGTGGCAGTTTTGAGTTGTTTTCTCTTTCTCGCTCCTGTTTTCTCTGAAACTCCCTTCCGTTCTCGATATCCCATTCACGACATGGAGCAAGACTTAAGACAGAGGCAGGAGTAACTGGAGAGGTGATGCTGTGACCCGCTGTTGAAGATACCGGTACCATCCCTGGATATGGCATCCGTCCCAAAACTGGCCCCATTCTTGACGTCATCCCACAGACTTCAACATCCAAATCCTCTCTTTCCTCCCTCTCCTTTTCTCTGACCCTTTCTTCGGACTCTCTCCCAGCTCCTCCAGAGGGTAGATCCAAGTCCCAGGGTGGCACCAGGAGACGGAGTGTTTGTCTGGACACCCAAACTGCCTGGGTGGTGTTGGAGATGTCTTCCTGACCTAAAGAACGGTGCCTTTCATCTGTTAAAACAACTCTGTACCGATGAGATACTGCGGGGTGACTATCAACTTGGTTCAGCACACCTTCTCTGTACCACTGCCCCTCACTTCCTTCCTTATTCCCAAATGGGACACAAACTCTGGTGCCTATCAAAATAGGGTGGACTCCAGGTGGTGCCGCATCAAGTATTAAATCCACAGGACCAGAAGTAGTATCTCTCCTGTATGGATACCTCAGCAGAGTCTTCTCACCATTGAGTTGTACCTCCAGATTTCCAAACTCCTCATTGACTGTTCTGACTATTCCAGCTCGGAACACCAACCCGGAATTCTCAGCGTCATCCTGCCCTCTACCCTCCTCACTTCTCCTTCTCGGTAGTCTAGCCAGAACGCGTTGGTTCTTCAATCCTTTCGCGAGGGCATCCGAAAGCAGGTCAGGCAGCCCCATTGGAACACGAGTTTCATTGACTACCTCCAGATCGGCAGAATGCTCACTCGCCGTGTCAGTTGAGGAACATCTAGGCAATGGACTTGGTGAAACTCTGTCTTCCGTTCCTCCTGGTCTTTCCTGCTCAGATGCTAGCGTTAGTGTCGGGGGACCTGGCGAGCTGTCTCTGCTTAACCTTTTATCGTGGAAATCATCTATTAACCTTCTGCTTTGAGATTGCGGGACTTCACTCTCTTCATTCGAGGGCGTCTGGCTGCTCGTGGCCTGATTTTGAGGAGGGGGCGGAGTACTGGGAGCGGGGTTGCTGTTCCCAGACGAAGAGCAGTGTTCCGAGGTATACTTCTTCTTCGGAACGCGAGCTTTGAAAGTTGCGGTTTTCCGACTTGAGGCGTGATTCGGACTGTTGTTAGCACTTGGTGTACTGCTGTTACTGCAACTACTACCGCCACTGTCGCTATGGCTACCAACGCTCACCATCGAACGACCAGAAATATCATCCGAAGAGGTTAACAGTTTCCCTGAATCGACATCGGACAAGCCCTCTCGGTATAGCCCCTCCCCATCCGAACTGTCGCGCGCTCTGACTGGTTCTTGCAAAGAATCCGAAGTCCGATTTAGTGGCGATCTGTCTCTGTTTTCATCCGAATCTCTTTTCTCACCTCCGTCCGGAAGGTCTCCCACGCCACGCCTCTTCCCCCCTTTCGCCCGGGTCGAGGGAGGAGAGCGCCTTCCTTGCTTTTTTATCGGCTTCATTTCCAACAGTTTATTTATTTGTTTTTTTTTATCCCCGAGATCTTCTATTGCTTTGCCTCGATGCTTGCGTTTCTATTTTCCTCCTCTGTCTGTGTCTCTCTCACTCATCCTGTCTCGTATGCAACTCCGCCACTCGTCCACCTTTATTCTGAAGACTCTGGAAGAAAAAAAAAAAGAGAGAGAGAGACAAGAGAGGGTGGGTTACTCATGTGGTAAATACAATCAGACATTCACTAAGCCTATTCACACAGACGGCTGCTTAGTCCAAGGCAAAGACAATAAATCATGGACTCTGTTAAAATCAAAGGGCTTTTGAATGGGGCCTTTGTGCACTACAGTATTCATTGCAAAACACTTGGGCTCTATCTGCAAATGGCTGCACAACAACTTGTTTTGTCTGGAAAATTGAGAAGAAATAAAGATGTAATTCAAAAATATATTCATATCAAGAAAAACTAAAAAGGCATAACATTAATCTTTCTACACAAGTACTCAAAAAAAATGAAAACTGAATTTTTATAGTCTAAAATTGTACAAAAATACAAGCCAAATTTTAAGAAGGCTTTACATTTTAAATTCTAATAAAATGTCGCAATGTCGTGCTCCACTGTGTTTTTAAACTCCATACACCTTCCCTAGAATCATATGGATGATTTCAGTCCTGGAATTGCCAATCTCTAGTGAACTAAAGGTAAAAATGTAGCTGTTAACTTGAAAACTACCGCTTCATGACATCACAAGGTGCAACAGAGCATTTTGAGCTTCGGAGATGTAGACAGACTAATAACAAACGATTACTCACTAAAACACAACTCTAGGTATGTTTTTGACCGCATTCTAACACGACTTAAATCAATTTTGCGCAATATACAACCTTTAAATAAAATACCACACAAAATGTAAAATAAAAAATAAAAAAATGTGAGAAGAAATATTTGGTCCTTTATCTACAGTAAAGAGACAACATTAATTTTGGATCAGATGTGTATTGTACTGTGTTAGCAGTGTAAATGATTATCATTATTTAAATTAATTCAGTAATCAAATAAGAAATGAATCAGTAAAATCAGTGTACAACAACTCACCCTTATGCAATAGATAATACTCCCTATAACTATATATAGCTGGGATTGTACATCTTATTTGATACTGTATTCTATATTTTATTACTACTTTTCTATTTAAATATGATTTGTACATATACATTTATTTACTATCATTAATTTTATTTGTATAATTATGTCTCATCTGCCACTGGTTTATTGCTCTTTGGTTGCTATTTCCATCTATTTTTTTACCCTCTGTTATATTTTATATATTATATTTAATGAGTGAGCTACTGTACCTAAAACAATTTCCCTTGTGGATCAATAATGTTTGTCTAAATCCCCGTTTACACATACCCGAGTATCTGTAAAAATTGAGACTTTTCCCTTCGTTTGTGCCTTTCGTTTACACACGTAAACGTTTACACTCTGAAAACGATTCTTTCTAAAAGCTCCAGCAAAAGTGGAGATTTTGGAAAACTCTGGTTTCGTGTTTGCATGTAAACTGAGGAAAACAGAGTTTTAGGCAGCTGACGCACCAAAAGTGCGATTCTGATTGGGTTGCCGAGCGTTCTCCTTCGTTTTCAGAGGCGAATTTGCCGTTTGCGTGTAAACGAAAGGCACAAACGAAGGGAAATGTCTCAGTTTTTAAAAATACCAGTGTGCGTGTAAATGTGGTTTATTTTGGAAAACGGAGGGAGAGAAATTTTCGTTTCTCGAAATACCCGGCTACGTGTAAACGGGGCCTAAGTCTAAGTCTAAGTCTAAGTCTAAAACACCCAAGATCTTATTGACTAGGGTCCAGAAGGTCAACGAGATGTGCCAAAATGAGGAACATGATTAAAGCGGTAAGCAGTGAAAGAAAGAAATAGATGTCTGCATAATCTGCATAACATTTAATTTATGTATTAAGAAACAGAGGAAGGAAGTGCCATGTCTCTGCCGCGATAGACAATATTCAGCACTACGCACAAAAACAAGGAACAAGTGGTACTAATAATTTCCTTTGCTTTGCTCGCCACCAAATTATTGCAAGAATTTACACTGAACAGACATGGAAGCGAAAGAGTTCAGTGTATTTAGTCTCGATTTATATTGGAGATAAGGATGAATGTCGATCCACGAACTAAAAAAAGACTTTTGGGAAACAGCCTGAGCCAAACCAAACAGTGGTCTCATACCAGAGACTCGGTCAGCGACCCAGCCCCGACTACGAGAACAGTCTGACCGCTCAGTATTCAGACCGATACTTCCAATGTAATTCTTCAAATACAAATCAACAAGATAGAAGTTCAAATCAAATAAGAAATCAAATAAGATACAAATTCATAAGAAAAAATATCGCGTAAAGGTAAAAGTGTGAACATTTTAGATACATAGTTAGCATTGTTTAGTACTATAAGAATGTATTTAGTCTGGAAAATGGAACAAATATACAGCTCTGGAAAAAAAGAATATTGATTTCTGAACTCTTCTTAAGTGTAAACATTAGTATTATGTTGTTTTAAAATGAATTTGATCTTGTTTCTTTGCATTGTTTGAGGTCTGAAAACATGGATCTTTTGTTATTTTGACCATTTTCTACAAATAAATGCTCTAAACAATAATATTTTTTATTTGGAATTTGGGGGAAATGTTGTCAGTAGTTTATAGACTCAAACAAAAATGTTCCTTTTGCACAAACACATACTTATAAGTAGTAAAATCAGGAAAACTGATAATTTTGCAGTGGTCTCTTACTTTTTTCCAGAGCTGTAGATTTAATTAAAGGTTCACTATGTAACCTGTTGGTTGAGGGTGCTTGTTTCTATGGATATGTCATTGCTCTGTCTGGAATGTTCCACATTATGACATTAAACTGCTCTGTCTCACATTTATTCAATTCAACAGGCGTTCTGACTGCGAGTGGGGTCGCCTCTCCACAGATCTGACCTGTAACTCGGTCTGGTTTGGTCTCCATGATGATAGAAAGGTTTAATGCCAAACTGTGAAACATTCCAGACAAAGCAATAACATCTCCGTGGAACATTTGACAGATCCTCCACCAGAAAAGTAACACAATGCACCTTTATTAAATAATTCAAGCTTGCCGCACACTACGGGATAATTTTGGGAGATTTAGGGCCTGATTTGTTTCTTCTTTGGATCTTTGTGTGCGATTTTGAATCAGCTGCTCTCCTCGGGTATGGTGTCAGTGTAACTCTGAACTGCTTTGTCATCGTGACCACAAAACATCACCACGGCAACAATAAAACAGCGCCAGGAGCAGACGGAGCGACGGACACAAAGACGCAACGTACAAACTCAGGAAATTGCAAAATAATTAGACAATTTTGTTACTCACATCATGTAAAGTTGTAAAGTTAAACTGTCCTAGTCTTTTAGCTTTTAAACTTTAGAATTTCGTTTGATTGTTTTGGTCTAATGTTTAAAAAGACGGAAAATTCCTGTAGTGTGGGGGGCATTATAAAAATGTTATAAGAACAGCGACATAGTTTTACAATTAAAGATTCATAAATTAAATTAAAAATGCATTATATACGGGGTTTTTTTGGTGGAGGGTCTGTCACCTGCTTGTCTCGTGAAAATGTTATTGCTTTAACTTATCTATCATTTAATCCATTCCGTACGTTTTTATTGCCGAACAAATACTTGATTTGGTGGAGTCATCTGTTTGGAGATTGCAAACTTTTATGCAATATTGTGGAAAGCTACATTTCCGTGGAGAAAATTGGGAACTACATCTAAAGAACATTCCCTTTTTATATGCAGATCCTCAGTATGTTGATTGTTTTGGCCTAATGTTTAAAAAGACTGAAAATTCCTGTAGTGTGGGGGGCATTATAAAAATGTTATACGAACAGCGACATAGTTTTACAATTAAAGATTCATAAATTAAATTAAAGATGCATTATATGGGTCTGTCACCTGCTTGTCTCATGAAAATGTTATTGTTTTAAAGGTCCCATGGCATGAAATTTTCACTTTCTGAGGTTTTTGAATGTTAATATGAGCTCCCCTACCCTGTTTAGCCCCCCCCATGGTTAAAAGTTGTGAAATGTCTAAACTGAGCATTTGCGATCCTTTTCTGCGTTACAAAAAATCGGAGCTCAAACGGGCGATTTTGAACAAGGCACCTTATTGACGTCAGATTGAAAAAAGAAATGCAAATGCAGTTCCACCCCCGTCTGTCTGTACTCAGCGTCTCTGTAAATCACGCCCAGAGAGTTTGGACTGCGAATGCGCTAGGCAATGCGAAATGCGTTTTTTTATTTGCCTGGAGGCACGTCCGAGTGTTTCTAGGCTCGGAAGTCCTTTATCTGAGCCTCTGGACCTTTGAACAGCAGTGGTTTAATTTTATTTTCTGTGGAAATGTGTTTATTTTTCAATGGAACGCTTCTAATCTCTCCCCCGTGCAAAAACAAGAAAATGGATCAGCTGAGGGCTGACAGCGGAGAGCGGAGAGTTTGGCCACGCCCCCACCCTCTACTATTGGCCAGCTCTTTTCTCTTCATTTGCATTCAAGCAACAACGCCCATTATAGAGTGTTCCAGAGAGAGAAAAAATACTCTTTCTCATCTTATCTCTGTTTCTCATGCACTGAGTGTTGATTTTGAAGAAGGATTCATTTACAGTATTAGGGAACCATTAAGGAGCAACATAAAAGCATCAAGAAGTACCATGTCATGGGATCTTTAACTGGAAAACTCCCTACAACTGTATATATGTGAGTGGACATTTTATGTGATATTGTATTTTATATTTTATTAATTTTTTTTTTTTTTAAACTTTTTTTTCTATTTTATACTGATTTGTACATATACAGTACATTTATGATCTTTTCCATCTATTTCTGTTCCCCTCTGTTATATATTATATTTGATGAGTGAGCTACAGTACCCAAGCAGTTTCCCTTGTGGATCAATAAAGTTTGTCTAAGTCTAAGGAATGTTCCACAGCATGAAATAAACATAACTTTTAATCCATTCCGTACGTTTTTATTGCTGAATAAATATTTGGTTTCGTGGAGTCATCTGTTTGGAGATGAACTTTTATGCAATATTGTGGAACACTACATTTCCGTGGAGAAAATTGGGAATTGGACCCTACACCTAAAGCATTATTCCCCTTTTAGTTCAAACATAAAACATCTGATAAACAAGACAATAAACACCATGACTAAAACATCACATATGACTAATGACTAAAACATCACATCACATATTCCCCTAGCAGAAGTACAAGACAAACACAATGATTAAAACATCACATACTGTATACCCGTAGCAAAAGTACAAGACAAACACAATGACTAAAACATCACATATAATTGTAGCAAAAGTACAAGACAAACACAATGACTAAAACATCACATATACCCTTAGCCAAAGTACAAGACAAACACAATGACTAAAACATCACATATACCCGTAGCAAAAGTACAAGACAAACACAATGACTAAAACATCACATATACCCGTAGCAAAAGTACAAGACAAACACAATGACTAAAACATCACATATACCCTTAGCCAAAGTACAAGACAAACACAATGACTAAAACATCACATATACCCGTAGCCAAAGTACAAGACAAACACAATGACTAAAACATCACATATACTTGTAGCAAAAGTACAAGACAAACACAATGACTAAAACATCACATATACCCGTAGCTAAAGTACAAGACAAACACAATGACTAAAACATCACATATACCCGTAGCCAAAGTACAAGACAAACACAATGACTAAAACATCACATATACTTGTAGCAAAAGTACAAGACAAACACAATAACTAAAACATCACATATACCCTTAGCCAAAGTACAAGACAAACACAATAACTAAAACATCACATATACCCGTAGCAAAAGTACAAGACAAACACAAT